>VNKB01013477.1:0-30356 GCA_008042735.1 Drosophila leontia | reverse complement strand
GGAGTTCCCTTAGGGCTGGACAAGGTGCTCCCTCAAATTCTTCCGACGCAGTAAAGGCCATGCATATCATCTTTAGCTTTCGAAGTTTTTTAAGGGGATAGCATAGCTCATGAATGTTGAAAATATCATCCCACATATTTATTATTTTCAGCTCCTCCAAATCAACCAAATTTCGCACTTTATATACTGGAAAACAAAGGAAATCGGTAGACTTACATCAAGTAGAAAATCATTCAATTTTTTCTTACACTCATCGCCCCAGAAATTATTTAACTTCAGACTTCTTAAACTCGGTTGCAACTTCAGTAGTTCGACAATCCCCACATGATTTTCCACTTCTTGTTCTGTGTCTAAGTTAATTGATATCAGGCTTCTTACTTTAGTCAGCAACGATTTTACGCCGTTAATATTCTCCTTCATAACCTTAAGCTCTATCGATTGCAGATTAGGGCAATGCAGTTCCAACAATTTAAGTTTAGTGTCGCACATCACAGCTGATTTCCAAAAATGTTTGTATACATTTATCACGCTTGATCCGCAAATTGGAAGGACTACCGCTAACTCGTCAGCACCCAAGAAGAAAATGTTGATATTTTTATACCTTTGCTTATTGTGCAAAAAGAATGCTAATCCGATATGCGGATGAACCTGAGCCAGAGGAATTTGCTCATTCAGACTTGGCAGCTCCTTAAATATTAAAATAAGAACTTCCAAAGGCAAGTTGGTAAGGTTTCTTGACGGATTCATTTTTTGGCTATAAAGAAATAGGAAAGGATAGAAGTTCTTGGGGATTAGGAAAGTTCAGTTCATTTTTCCCACCCTCTACTTTAAAATTGCCTTCAGCATTACCCAAAAGTATTCAGAAAATCAACGTTAATGACAACCAATAAATTATTTTCTACAAAAAGGACCCCCAATACTAAGTTGCAAAAGCTAGAAACTTGACACGTCCTGCCACAAAGAATTTACATATGAATACTTGGGTATCTGTGGGATTTAATCGCTGGTAATCCCAACCCTTCTGGCAGGAAAAATTGCCCAAGACTCGCACATATGATTAGTGCTTCGTGTGGGGTTGGAATCAATGACTAATGATGCTTTCATTTATCTTTAGACTATTTGCTGTGAAAGTGTTAATGCCTGTCGACTCCATCTCCCTGGCTGCCATGTGTGTGCATAATTACTTGGATTGCTGGAAAAGCTTTTGTCATCATTTTAAAATTATTTAAATTTAGCTTTGGAATGACTAACTGACTAAACGCACACACGCACAGCATTGATAAATGAGCAGCTACTGATGAAAGGTGGTTAAAGAAAGCGTTTGCCGAGTGAAAAATTATTTACTTTTCAAACTTTTTCGGGAGAAAAAGGATATAACATTGTGGCTATTCAAGGAAACGCTGTGTGGTGGTAATTATAAGGAATTTGTATGTGTAATTTTATCATTTTCTTGAAAGAGATTACTAAAGTTGGAGAAAGTTTACAAGAATTTTTCTAAAAAGAAATTAAAGGAAATATCGATAAGGCGTTACCATATCGATACTTAACGCTAAGGGGAATATATTTGTAGATTGGCCTTTTAACTTTATGAATGTAAGAAAAATGTATTGATTTTTAATACTTTTTTTAAACCAATAAAGGCAAATAATACCCAATAAATTAAGTCTTATATTTGGGAAATTTTCAAATAATATCGATTTTTTAATACCGATATTTTCGATTTATTTTATGTATGTAAGAAAAATGTATTGACTTTTAATACTTTTTTAAACCAATAAACGCGATATAATACCCAATAAATTTAGTCTAATATTCGAAAAGTTTTCAAAAAATATCGATTATTTAATACCAATATTTTCGATTTATTTTTTTTCGATAAATTAAAGGTTTTTATAGTTTCAAGTTTAAATTGTAATATTTTTGTCGATATTTCATTTATGATTTTCCCTCTCGCTATACAAATTAAGTAAAAACTATTTAACATAATCATAATTTTCCAATAATAAACTCAAAACATTTGTGAAAAACATTCTATTATAATTACAACTACTTAAAGCTTAAATATCGCCCAGTAAATCCTTTAATGTGACAAATTGTTACTGCTAACCATTAAAACAAATACAAGAGCAACGAAAAATGTGGAAACCCATGACTGGGGGGAAAAAGAGTGGTGGAAGAACGGAAAAGCCCAACAGAGATTTGCCAAACGAAAGATTTATGGTGTGCCAAGGAAAACATTTGTGTTTATATATAAGTGTGGGAGGAATATATACATATAACATGTAGAGCTTTGCGGCGGAGGATGTGCCGAAAGTTCATTAATTATGATTGGAGACAGTTGTACAATTAATAAACGAAGCGAAGCGACTATTTCCCCGGATTTGCGGTAGAATCTGAACTTTTGGTAGCCAAGTTTTGGAAATAAGAGAAGGGAATATTCTGAGCGGAAGCAAAAGTGTGTTTCGTTTTTGGCTTTTTCTTTCTATTTACTTGGACCCCGGAGATTATGATCGGACTTTGATTTATGGTCGCCTTGTGCAAATTTATTGCTTTTAATTGTATGCCCTCCCACTTGGACACTCGTTGAGTAGTTAGCTGGCAGCTAATTGATAAAAGTTTTCCGAGTTTTTCAAGCGTTATTTATAGGGGAAAAAGAGCCTGGAAGGGTCTAGAGTGAGTTGAAATTGTTGATGAGAGAACTAAAGACACCTAAGGGGGTTTGTAGGGATTTTTTCGATTTTTTTTTAGGATTTTTATGATTACAAAAATGATTACCATCTTAAACTGAGTTCCTTCTATACAAATTACAACTTGTCTACAATTTTTTCTATGGATATCCAATTCAAATTCTTACTGCAAGTCCCACAACATAGGCAGAGGAGAACGTCTCACCCAGCCAAGGCCCTCCCTGGGGGCATTAATTGCATTCTGCAGCTTCGCATTGCACTTTCAATTAGTTGGAAAATGCCTCTTTGCTCTAAAATACGGAGACTCCATATCGAAACTCTACCCTTTGGAAACAGGAAACGGAAGTTAAGTGCTGAGGCGAGAGGCGTTAAGTAAATGCAACCCCAGATGAAAGCAAAGGAAGCAACTTGCACCATGACACTGGAGAAATACGCATTAATTGAAAGGTGCCCAAAGGCAGCAAGGGAGGATTTCCCCCCAGTCTTGGGGGGTGTCAGTCGCTGCAACTTTTGACCACTGACCAGCAGCACCAGCTCCAGAAGTCTATCTCTCTCACCTTTTTGCCTGCAGCCATTTCCTTACCCCCAAAAAAAGAGGGGGCAAGGACCCCACCCACCACCACCTGTCTGTAATGCATTTCAAAATTGATTTATGGGTTTCTTTCGACTTGCTGGCAGCCTTAGACCGATTTCTGTTTGCTTTTCGGTGCCGTCATCGTGTTTGTTTTCAATGTTAATTAAGGTTTACAATTACCCAAGGGGTGCCAGCAAGGGGGCTATGGTAATTGAGCGACAGTTGAAACGATTGGTGGGATTGTCAAAGAAGTTTCTGGCGGGAGCTGGATTAGGGTAGCAGCTTATCGAGGGGAAGAGTTCGATATGATATATCGACAAAAATATCGAACTAAAATATATATCGAAAATATTGTTTTTTTTAAATAATACGAAATTTTAAATATTAAAAATAATTAATTAATTATTTAAGTTATTTATTGTATTTAAGTATTTAAGTTGTATTTAATTTATTAGTTCTGATACACAAAAATATCGATTTATCTCACTGTAAAAATATCGATTTATCGTACTTTGCATCATATATCAATTTTTTTTATATCTTCTGCATTTTTCCATATCTCAGTTATGACATTCAACAAACCAAATAAAATATAAAATAAATTCCTAAAGTGATTTTCCCCTCTTTACTTTCCAAACTGAAGCTAAGGATGAGCTTAGCTGACTTCCTTCTTCTAAGCAAAAACAATAAATTGCTTTTTAAACACTTGAAAGAAGTAAAACCGTGTTCCAAGTAGTAACATTGGCGTCAAATGCACTTAGGCTCCCATACTCCACCCACTCTGAATCCCTCCGAATGTTTCTCCGGACAACTGGATCTGGATTCTGCTCCCTATATGCTCTTTGGATTCGCTTCGTTTGGCTTTACTTGGAGCCAAGTTGGCAGCTGACAACTTTCTAAGAATAACTGCAAAGCGATTTGCATATTTAGCTGCCGGGGAGGAGGCTGCAGGGTGGATTCGGAGGTGAGAACTTTATCGCATTGAATGCAGCCAGGCGAGGGCTCATGCATCACACACACACCACACACTCAAACTCGCACATTTGAAAATCCTGGCCAAAAACTTTGGCAGACAACAAATTTATTTATAAACACAAGAAGTAACACTTGAGTTGGGAATTAAGAGTGGGGGAGTTGGCAAAGTTTAATAAATGAAGAATGCAGATATATAAATAATACAGTGAAAGATTTACAAAAATAATGATAAAAAAGAAGGATTTGTACACAATTTCGATATATCGATATTTGTCGATATTAATTAATATTCAATATTATTTAAAACAATATTATTTTTTGTTTTTTAAAGGACATAATTATTCGAAGAAACGATTTAAGTTAATTTTCAATTATATTTTAACTTTAAAAGCGATAATTTTCGATAATTACAATGTTGAAAAATTCAAGTTTACCAAATTTTAATTGGATTTTGATTGATATTGAGCCCGATTTTCTTTTCTATATATATTAAATGAGTATTCTTCTCAATATATGTATATCCCTACACCCAAAGTACCAATAATACCAACTTTATTTATTAAAAATCAATGAAAAACTCTTTATTATCTTATTTATTTACGGAATATCCAATATACCCTGCTGATCAAACTCTAGCAGACTGGCTTTAACCGTTTTTCGCACTCGATCACTAGAGAACAGCTGGTGACGTTTGCTCTTCATCGCTACTGGATCACCAAGGGTGTTTAAATTAAAATTCACACTTGCCTCACCGGAGACACAACATAAGGGTAGCTCACAGGTAACAGCGTAGTATCCATAGAACAAACAACGATGCATCTCTTCCTTCAGTTGATCAAAAGTGGGCAGGGGTTCCCTAAAGCCACAAAGATGTAGGGTCTCTTGAACACAATGGAAATAATGCTTTAGAAGATCATCTTGCTTATCAAGAAGAATTTCCAGCTGAAGACTGGTGTAAAAAAAGTACTGCAGATCAATGGCGGGACTTCCCCAAAAACAATCTTGAAAGTCCACCTAAAAAATGTTTTTAAAATAAACTTTTAGAAGCATAATTAAGGAAACAATAAATTCAACAACTCACAAGTATTGCCCTATTGTTAGTCCTATCAAACATCATATTATTCACCCAAAGATCACCATGAACAATAGCATTAAACTTGGATTTCTTTGGATCAACAACATTTTTCAACTTTTGGGAATAAACCTCCGGTATTTGAGCCTTCATTTTTCTTGAAATTTCCGGTAATTCTTCAGCAAATAAATCTGCTGCAAATTCCGTCCCATCTAAGAGGATACCCTTTGCAAAAGGATCTGATATTCCCTGGGCATAATTCGATGGCGAAAGTTTTGAGAGAAATTCGGGATGATTTTGGTACAATATCATGGAAGCACCATGAAATTGAGCCATTTTCCGCAGACAAATTTTGGCATCTGCCAAGTTAAGACCCTCATAGCGATCAAGGGAGGTGTAACCCAGGGCGCCCAGATCTTCCAGGATGTAAATCTCCTTTCCCGGGGACCTATCGGTATGCAGGCAGCTGAAAATTATTATTATTACTTGCAAATAAGATGTAGCTTGTAATATTTTTTGTATTTACTCTGCACTTATTTTGTATTCGCCTAAATTCTTTTTGGAATTTTTAAGGATTTTCGCCATGGCTGGCAGTAACTGCTCGAACATAACGCCTTCATTTGTGCCCAGTTCTGCCACCGCTGGGAGTACATCTTTGAGTATATATTTTCCCGATTCTAAAGCACCATTGGTAGAACGACGAAACTGCAATGCAATCCGGTGGATGACACTGCAAAAGTTTTCACCACTTTGGTTCACTGCTGCGATGTGGAAGTTCTCTACGACCAGGTTTTCGCAACCATAAGCTCTCCGCAAAGCTCCCTCGATATATTCGGAAATGTATTTATTAACCCGTTCCATATAGCGTCTGTTTCGCACGAAGCTCGCCAAGTGACTGAACAATAAACATTGCCATAGTTATGAAATTCCCCTTCAAC
This sequence comes from Drosophila leontia, assembly GCA_008042735.1. Taxonomy (NCBI): domain Eukaryota; kingdom Metazoa; phylum Arthropoda; class Insecta; order Diptera; family Drosophilidae; genus Drosophila; species Drosophila leontia. The sequence goes on along the minus strand of VNKB01013477.1, from coordinate 24,110 downwards.
TTTTATTATTAATTGTTACGAGTAAAAAGTTGTGGGAGCTTTGGCGTTTATCAATCCATTATCAACAATAGTACACATAGAAAAAAACTGATCACTCATTCACTTCAATATTAAAGGAAATATCTTAGGTACCAGTTAAAGATAGTCACGCGTTTTTTAAATAAGCTATACAAGGATTAGTAGTAGATAATATGCTAATTAAATAGTTTAAGAACTGGAAATTACTTGTCCTTTAACTTAAATTAGTAAATTCATAAGTAAAAGCTCTTACATTTGTGCATATATGTACATTGTATGTATGTATGTACATATCAACATACATATGTACATTTGTATTAATGTATTTACATATGTACATATGTATGTACATAACCCTTCCTAAATCGTATGAATGTGATGTCAAGGTTAATAGAGGAGGATCATCTACAATGTAGATTATATTTACGTATGTCGATTATACATAAATATGTACACATGTATGTTCATGTATGTATACAGTTTTAGGCCTGCCATAAGTACCACCATTCATCAATAATGTTAATGCATCATTGATGAATTTCCATACAAATTACTGATGAAAGCAGCAGTGTTCATCAAATACTTATCGAACGCAATATGAAAAAGCGAAAGGATGTATATGTACAAATGTATGTACATACATACATACATACATATCTTACACCATGAGTATGTATATATGTACATAGGTATGTATGTACAGACCTTAACAACGTTGATGAAACGTTGATGTCAAATGGTACTGAAGACAAAATGAATAAATGCTTTAAACATTACATTATAGCATACAAACATACAAACGTACATACAGGATCAAAGGCCCACAAATTATTATGATTTCCCCTATTTATGAATGATTTCCCGAATTCTTAGCATATGTGCATATGTATGTACATACATATGTACAAATATGTAAACAAACATAATCGTGTAATTGCATGTCTTGAATTATTGTACATAAACCTGATGTAAGTAGATGATTGTACTAATTACATATGTATTTACATGCATGCATATATGAACATACATATGTACATACATAAGTTTGTTTATATGTACATATTTATTCACTTACCTTTAGAAGAGCCTCGATCCTCAATGAAATAGAAGCCGGCAATATAAAAACACTTATATTTGCTTTAATTAAAGCACCTCTAGACGATTCCACTAAAAATGTAGCACACGCGAATAAGCGCGATCCCGATTATTAGAATTGCCAGCAATTCAAATTGTTACTTCTCCGCGAATAAGTAAATTTTAAAGTTTAAGCTGCGAGATAAGGAAAAATTGCGCTTACTTTGTAAACAGCGTTGCCGACTTAGCTATTCCCCGCTAGATCTGGCGGTTTTGAAAAGCATAAGGCGCAATAAGCTGTAAACTAGCGGCCAGCGGGTATTATAGCTATTTTCGAAGCAAAGTTAGCGTTTTTTTAGCTTTTTAAAAAATTTGTATTTTTTTAATGCTTTTTTACGATGAATTTTAAATAATTTGTAGTATTTTATTTTATTTTTAATGCTGTTTTAATTTTTATGATCTGAAGTTGGCTGACTACCAAAAACATATATTTATATATTATTTATTTTACGAGTATTTTGAAATTAATTTACGAATGATTTATTTTTATGATTTTTACCATTTAAAAGGCTTAAAAAAAAAAGACAATCTAATTTTCGTTTCATTGTTTGGTCTTTAAAAGATAGTTCAAAATATTTTTTTAAGTACCATATATATTTTATATTAATGCTAAATATAACCATTAAAATCAGGGTTCATTAAGAATCAAACATATTTGGTCAAATTAATAGAAAAACTAACCAAAGATATATAAAAGTTGAATATTTATACATAGCATATAAATTTTTGGTTATGATAAAATACGAATAACATGAAAATACATATAAATCATGTACAAAAATCTATATTTTTAGTTTAATCATCCGATTTTCATAAAATAAAACCGATGTTCTAAAATGATACAAAATGCCCTTTTCTTAAAATAGGGTAAATTATGTTAAAAAGAAGCAAAGTTATATTTTTTTCCACAAATTTTTAAAATCACAGTCAAGCACTTGGCATCAGACAATTTATTAATACTACATAAGGTAATTGTACAATTTAATAGAACTATCTAAGTAACAATTTATACTTTAAACTTAAACTAAAACTAAATAAATCCAACAAATGAATTAATCGAATTATTCAAATGTGTAATCCACTTGTTTAAGACCGGCAAAGAAGTCTCCCTCGAGTAGCTTATTATTGTACGATATTTGTGTTGAATTATTTGCCCTTTGGGTGTCCGCATCCTTGACAATGCGACTCCATTCGGCCAGATCGTTGGCCGGATTTTTAGGATTTGCCTCCTGATGCAGAGGCTTCAGCATAAAGTGGGAGGTCTCCAGACGGCCAAGCAAACGCACTTAAGTGGGGAGAGAGGAAATCTCATGAATGAGCCTAGTTTTTAGTAAGAAATATTTCCAAAACTTACACTGAATGGGCTGGAAACCCAGAATGTCAGCATGCTCTCGCCACCAGCTGCAGATGAGGCTGAGGTAGTGCTTAGTGGTTTCTTCGGAATCGCGAAACAGGCAGGTCAAATAATACTCATGGAAGATAAGGTTCAGCAGGTGGACGGCCACGCGGGATATCTCGCCCACCGTCTCGGTGCCTGAAAAGGAATCGTTTTAATATAGGATTATCTTAATTTTTCTATGGATTAAAAGTACCTGCTTTCCTCTCGTGCAGCATCCACTGGTGCATCATCTGGAAGACAATTGTGACGGCGCTGAGGCACAACTTCACATAACACTCGCACTCGTTGACCTTGCTGCTATTGCTGCGCTGCGAAGAGCTCGAATTCGAGTTGCCATTCAAATGGGAATTTGAGGTAGAAGCTGAGGTGGAACCATTGGACACCGAAGCCTGCAAAGTTGTCGTTTGATCCTGCTCCTGCTCCTCGTCGTCCGCAAAGTATGGCAACATTTCCAGTATAAAATCTGGAGGATTCTTAAAGCATTCAAAGGCAAAACGCACATGATTACCGCCAATCTCAAGCAGCAGCTGGAAGTGATCTCTCCTCAAAGGAGTTTCACTGAAGAAACACAGCTCCAGGAGGCCGGCATATACTTGCAATAAACAGGAATCCGGTGCAAAGCGATAAATGGAACGCACGCGATCCGAAACAAAGCAATTCCTAGGACTTTTCACACACATCCTGGCCATCAGATGGGCCTGTCGGTTGGCACTTAGCAAGCATGAGCTTAGCTCCTTGAAAACCCAGGGACTGGGACGTGTAAATACCAACTGCCTGAGCAGTTCAAACATTGGCTCCTCCTTTTCTTTCAATAAATCCTCTTCCTCCAGCAGAAGGAGGAGGCTATTTAGCAGGGCAGCCAGAGCCTCTAGCAAACCAAAATGCTCGCTTAGATCATTGCAAAATCCCAGCTTGACAACAGCCTCTGTGGCCAGCTCCAGCAAACCAAATTCTTCGTTATGTTTCCACTTGAGAAGAGCGCTGGAAATCTCTTTATGTTGCCGGCATATCATGGCCAATGTGCTTATGTATCTACGCAGAACTAAAGCTCTTTCACCTTCAAACAGATGACCCCGCTGGGTAAGGGAGATGCGCTGAACTTCCGGTTCCATTTCCAAGTTGTATGGATTATAAGGATACAGCGTGCAGTTGGGCGGAAACTTTAAGCTTTGGGCATAAGAGGAGAACTCCAGAAACACCTTGCCCACAGTGGAAAGGATTCGTGGAATGAGATGGTCCAGCGATTCCGGTTGCGCCTGCAGCTGGGCATAGTGGAGGAGCAACTGCTTGAGTTCCGTCTCGAAAAGTGACCTCTTCTTTTGCCTTTGATCCTGATCTCGAACCTCGTCATACTCAAAGTCAATGCCACTATCCGCTCTTCGTAATCTTGGCACCGATCTGTGTATATTAAGCCGGTTGAGTCGGAGGAGAACGCGCTGCTCGGTGGCATCGGGTGGGACAACGCCAGCCATGCTCATGTTCATGTTCATGCTCATGGACATGCTCATGTTCAGGCTCTTCTCGTGAGCCCGCTGCTGGGTCTTCAGCTTGCTGTACTCGGCGTTCTTAATCTTCAATTCAATATCCTTGGCTGCTATCTGCTTGGCCGCCTCGGCCACCTTCTTATTGCAATCCCGATTCTTTTCGTCGGCCAAAGCAAGTTTCTCCATTTTGCTGACCTGCAGCTGCTGGCGCAGATGCTTCAGTTCGTCGCGAAGCAGGCTTACCTCCCCCGATCTAATCTCATTGCGTTCGTTGCTATCCCCCAGATCCTTCTCCAGCTTGGACTTGTCTCGCTTCAGGGCCTCTATGCGGTCCATCAGGAACTTGATCTGGTGCTCCTGCTGACGTGATTGCGTGAAATTTATGGTTGTCGTGCTCGTGGTGGATTTCTGATGTATGCTTATCCTGCTGCCAGAGCTGGTGCTGGGCTGGACTTGCTCCACGGGCTTTGGGGGCTCGCTATCCATAAGAGTGACGGCCAGGAAATCAAAGTCATCGTCGTCTGCGAATATCTCCTCCAAGTCCAGAGCATTGGACTTCTTGGCGGGCGGCGGCTGCGGCGGCGGAAACATTTGCTGCGTGCTGGTGCAGCCCTGGACCATTGGTGCGAATTCGCTAAAGGTAATCTCGCTGCGGGTACTGTTTGGGGCCTCCACTTCTCCTCCAGTCCGCCTCTTGCGTTCCTCCGCCTCGATTTCTGCCTCAGCCCGCTGGGTGGCCATTAGGATAACATCGTCATCGTCGTCCCAAAAGTCCATTATGCTTCTTGGAGGGCTGGGGCGGGTCGAGGAGCGGGTGACGCTGACGTCCAGGCGCGGCTTCTTGGCCCGCGCAAAGTCCTTCATGGGGCCAAATCGCTTGGCGGCCATTATTTTGATGGTTTTGGTGAAAAACTAGACAATTTTCCATAAAAACAAATTGCAATTTTCACGATTTGTGTGACCAACTTAAAAAAATCGATAAAACTATAATATTTAGGATAATTACAACAGTTTCAATTGGTCACACTGGTAGTTCGATAGTTTCTTTCATAATACAATTATATAGGATAGTCCCTACGGATTCATTGAGGGTATTCCATTAATTATTAAATTTCTAAAAATATTGCCGATGTATCGCGACAGTGTTCCCATAAAAGCTTCTAAAAATATCGGCAAACTATTGATACACTTTACCGATATTTTCAGAAATTCAGTCGTCAAGGGATTAATTTGAAGGTTTCTAAATTTAAAAATAATTTAATTGGTTAATTAAAAATTAACCTAACAAACACGGCAATTTCTTTTTACTATAATTCTTATAATTATTAATTATTATATCATACATATTCAAAACAAAATTATAAATAAATGATAAATATTTATTAAAAAATCCATTATATTATCTGTTTATTTTTTGTTTTCGATATGTTCATTCCGCAAAATTTTAAATAAAATTGAGTTTATTTAAAAATTAAATTAACAGCATAGAGTTTTATTAGATTGGTAAAGTGATAAATATTCAGGGGATTTTCTTGACGACAGAATTTTTGAATTATTGAAAATATCGGTAAAGTATAGCAATACAGTCAATATTTTCAACATTTTCTTTGGGAGCAGCAATTTTCAGTTAAAAATAACTGCTAACTATTACGATACATTGCCGATATTGTTAGTAATTCAGACTTTCAGTCGTTAAGGAATACCCAGATAGTTTACCAATTAAAAAATAAAATATGGATTCAAGTCACTATGGCAAATCAATATTTAATAATAATAATAATATAATAAAAACTGCTATAGTTGAACTATAATAGTTCCCAGAAGCCGATATATTGTGTTTAAAAACCGCCAGAACTAGCGGGGAAATAACTAAACCCGCATCGCTGATTCTATCGGTACTATCGAAAATGTCATCAATGTTTTCACAGCTCTAGCACGTGGTGGCCTGGCCTCTCAATAGGGAATTTTCAAAGAAAATAAACGAAACCAACGAATTTAAAGCGAAGGAACAGCGGATCTTTCGGGGAGGAGACGGGCGGCGCGAATGGGACGCCATGCCAGCGAAGAGAATGACGGCCAGCACAGCAGCAGCATCGTCCATTCCGGGAGGTAGTGCATCTACCACGACTAATAATGTCACTAACGGCAGCAATCTGGCACCGGGAGCCGGGGCACGCCCACTGGAGACGTTGAACGGGATGACCAGATTGACGCCCGCCCGGGACTTGACCCTTGGTGGTCGTGGCGCTGCGGCAGGAGGCAACAAAAAGGTTTTTGCCCCCAACTTGAATGCGGTGCGGAATAAAAATACGTGAGTATCGTTAATTTATTCCATTATTTATAACATTTCTAACCTGTTTTGCATTCCCAGCAATGTGAAGACCTCCAAGGACACAACCCAGCCAAGGGGCGGACGTCGCGGCGGCCGGGGAAACGGTGCAGGAGCAACACGTGGTCGTGGTGGAAATTCGTCCAGTGGCGGTGGTGGTGGCAACTCAACACTGATTCAAACCCAAGGCCTTTTCTCCGAGGGAGCTGGTGATGTCCATGTACGTCGATCAACAGGGAATGGCACGGCCTATGCTCGAGCAGGCGAGGAGGTGGCGGTGGCCAGGAAACGAGTGGATCGCAAGGACGATAGGGCACAGGCTCAGAGAATAAACGAGCTGCTGGGCGAGTCGGATGACAGCGATGCGGAGCCCAGTGACGAGGAGGACAATAAGACTGAGATGGCCCTGAAGCCCATCCTGCTAAAGGAGGGTACGTACATATTTCATCATACCAATGAAAAGAGAATCATGCTTAATAATCGCTTGAAATCGTAGGTCTTTGGAGCAACCAGGCACTACCGTTGGTCAAGCAGGAGGTACGTAGTTCATCTCCAAACCGGGAAACGTTAGCGGTGGCTCAGCACCTGCAGCAATTGCATGTGGCTCGTATGGAGGAGCCACCCCTACAGTATGGACGATATCCGCGCAGCATTGGCAACTTCCTGGACTCGAGCCAATCGCAGATATTTCTAATGCAGCTGCCCGATGTTTTGCCCTGTGTAAGCGATGAACCGGAGGATGCTGAACCACCAAATGATGACTCTACGATGCCACCATCTGCCAGTGAAACGGAACCAACAAGTCCGGCTGCCGGCAAGTCAACCAATGCTGCCAAGGGGAGTGTCCTGCGTCTGTTGGAAGAGGGCCAAATTGGCAAGATCCTGCGCTATAGGTCTGGTCGAGTTAAACTCCAACTCGGCGACACACTGTTCGATCTGGATATGGGCCTGGATCCGGGCTACCTGCAAGAGCTCATGTCCGTTACGGCGAATCGAGAACAGCGCAGCGGCAACATGATCAATTTGGGACCAATTCAAGCCAAGCTTAAGGCCACACCAGATTGGGTGCATCTGTTTGAGCAGCAGGAAGCGGCAGCCAAGCGATCGAATCCGCTACCGAACACGTAGCACACGGCACACACACACAATCCTCCTGCATCCAATTCTCCCCAGTAGATATGTAATATTGTAAATAGGCTGCGCCTAATTCTAAGTTATTCCTATGCTTAAATTTTCGTAAACAAATCTTTAAAAATATACATAGAACTTTGTACAACGGACATGAACCAAGATCCAATTTCTGATTTAAGCTAAAAAGCACTTTTAATGCAACGAACAAAAGGGTAGAAGAAAAATTAATTACTCAAGGCCTGCTGGTTGGGTTCCGGATTAGGATTGGGACTGGTTTCTGGCAGCTGAGAGGTATTGCGTCCGCGGTACAGATTCCCGGCCAGGTCGATGGCAAAATTGTGGTCCACCGGATTGGCCAGGGCCGCCTCGATAGCAGCGTCCAGATTTTCCCTGGTAATGTATGTCTTGGAGAGCTCAATTTCGCGGAGTACCCGCTGATTGGCCTGCTCTCTGCGCTCCTCCTCGCGCAGCTGCTTCGCCTCCAGTCGCTCCTGCACATAGGCCACCTTTTCTTCGCGCTCTTTTGCCAGCCTCGTTTCTCGCTCCTTGGCAATTGTGGCATTCCAGGCGGCATTCAGATCCAGGCACTTTTGGAACTCGGCCTCCTCCTGCTCGGGTGTGAGCACAATGTGATCCGCAGTGGAGGTCTCCTCATGTCGGACGACTTCCTCCCGCAGGTACTGACGCACCGATCGGAGTTGGGTTCTGGAATTGATGGTTATTAGTTGAAGGTCTCTTGGTAGTTTTTGCATACCCACTTGTACTGGTTGTGCAGCCGCATTAGCTCCGTTCGCTCCTCCTCCGTTTGCTTCTTGCGTTCCGGCACGCGGAACACCTTGCTTTTGGCCACCGGCAGCCACCGGGGTTTCCTTCGCCAGCGCACAAACTCCAAGGCAAAACTGTTGCCGCCCGTCTTGCCGGCGGGCAGGGCCGTTTGTGTCAGCACTTGGCAGCCGGCACGAAGCATTTTTCCAGCAATTTAATTAACAAAAACCAATATTAGTTTCGCCTTCTGATTGGATAACCCTGTCGCAGTGTGACCGTTCGAGTAAAAATTTGGCATTTTTAATTCCATTGCTACTGGTCACACTGAAAAGAACTTTCTGATAAAATGCTGTGTACTTTGGTATTTTCGGTTCCCCTGTAACTGGCCACACGTTTTCTTTCAGAGAGCGGGAAAGCTCGCTTAGTCAGAGAGCAGAGAGCCGCTCTCAATTTGGGAATTCCATAAGCAAAGTCTGTTAACGAGCCAAATTCTGTAATCGAGAGCATTTCTATGTTAAGTAACATTTTGCTTTGAAATTCAGAGTGACCAAGGAGAAAATACCGAAAAATATCAAACAAAAATATCGCGATTTCGATATTTGGGCAAAAAATATCGTTATTTACTTTCAAGTTTTGGCCAGGTGAGCTTTTGCCGTGAAGGTAGGAAAGTAACTGCCCATTCAGATTCCGTGGTTTAGTCGCTGTCTCAAAGCCGCGCTGGCCGCATTAAAGTTAAAGCATTGAAATTAAAAAATCCGGCTTGGTCCGACTTGGTCGCCTTGTGTTCGTGTGGGTTAAATAAATCGCCTGCGCAGCCGGTGTAATATTGTAAATTAAGTGCATTCCCGTTAACAACAAGTGCTCCAGTGGCAGAAATATTCATTTCAAATGCAAATAATGCACAAAATACGCATACCGATGCAGTCAAAAAGTTAAAGCTTGAAAAGTTAAAGCGACGATCATTCATTTATTGCTGCTCCCGCTTCTTCTTCTTCTTGCGCGACGTGTTTCGCTTACCTGTCAAATCGCGCGTGTGTTGGTGTGCGCGCTCGAATATCGCTCCCTCTCGCTCGCTCCCCCGCCGTTGGCGCATGCAAAAAGGCAGCAGCAGCAACAACAACAACGGCAACTTCGCGTGAGAGCTTTTAAGTCGAAGTTCTTGGCGTTGGCGTTGCCGTCGGCAGAGGCAGCGACAGCGACTGCGGCTGAAGCAGCGAGAAACTCATACAGGTTTGTTGGCATTTTTTTATATATCGTTGCTTTTTGTGAATTTTGTTTACCTCTCTGATTGGAATGGGAATTCTTTCTGGTTGGCCTGCAAATATTGTTTCATATGTTTTTTCCACAATTGTGTTATTTTTTTTATGGAATTTTCGGGGCCTGACATTATTTGGGATTGGTACTGTTTGGGTCTTTAGGTAATATCAGGTGATAAAAATAAAAATAATTGATTTAAACCAAATTAATTCATTTTAAATTAGTTTTCTTAGTAATAGTATTATTTTTAATTAATTTAACAACATTTTATTGGTTAGCTAAAGGTGGCCTGAAATGTATCCATTAGGAAATAGATAAAATTAAAGTGCTTAATAAGTTTTAAAAAATTATGTTTCGTAACTTTGCATCAATTATATATCTTGTATAAAAATATAGAAAAAATATGGGAATATTTTTTTTTTATAGGTAAACAAACTTTATTTCACTTAAATTTACAATCTACATTATTTTTTTTAAGAATCCCATACAGTTTTCACTGCAATTTTTCCAATACGATTTTTAAAACAGTCTTTTTTTATTTTCTGTGCAACCTGAGCTCTTATCCTGCTTATCCTATGAATCGATCAGTTTGCTTACTTATCCGATGACATTTCCCAGAAAAGTTTACACAGATATTAATACGTTCATTGTGGATAAGATTTGCTATCTAAGAACGTGACTCAGATGAGGTTGATAAACCAAGAATGTTATATTGTTGAATCATATAGTAGAAGAAGATTTTTCTTATAATTTTATTTATTTTATAAAAGCATTACAGATATGTAATTATATACATATATTTATATATAGTTTATTCATTCAACACTTAACGTTTATTTAAATCAGTTGTCAACTCTTTCTTGTCCCCAGTTTCATACATTTTCCCACCAAAAGCCACCAACATAGACTTAACCCCTTTTGGCTTATCAACAAAAGTCATTTAAAATTCAAAAAATGATTTACAACTTCAGAGCACTGCACAACACAAAAGTCAAAAGTCTTGCCTTGAACACCGCCGCCTCTGCAAATGCAAAATTTGCTTGCAAATTTATTTACATAGCTGCGCAGCTTACAACTCTCTGAGCACAAAATAGAAAAAAAATTTATAAAAATAATTATGCCAGCAGCAACATCAGCAAGTGAAACAGTTTAAACGACTTTCAGTCACGGCAGCTCAGCAGGTGTCGGTTAAAGGGGGGGAAATCGGTGGAGCGGTTCTCCGACTTCAACTTAAATATGCAAACTTTTCCACAGTGCTTTGAGAATTTTCGCAAATTGTGATAAGAGTGTTTCTCCCTAACTGCAAAAACTTAATTAGCAAATGTTGTGGAGTAATTAAAACTGGAATTGTTGTTGTTCTTCTTTTTAGCCCTCTGAAATGTTGTGTTTGTTGAGGGGAAAATACAAAATAATTATCGCAAAATGTCGCACTGCAGTCTGGCACCTAATTAAAGTATTTAAACAAATAGAAAAAGGGAAACGTGAGGCTTGAAATGGAAAGGTAAAACTTGCACGAAAAAGGAAATTCCTTAATAAAAAATTTTTAGAGGTAAAACATATATTTTTTATACAGACCATTTTCTAATAATTCTTAAACTAAATACTTGAAAAGCCTATAAATTTTGTATCACATTTAATAAGAATTTAAAACCCACAAAAGTCAACTTGTGCTGACATCATTTGGCTGATAATCAACCCCCAAACAGTTAGTCGTCATAAAGTTACAGGAAAACGTAAAAACAAAAACACATTCTTATGTATTAGAGTCCAGTAACAAAATTGGCCCGAAGCACTTAAGAAAATCCCTTCATTTTCCAGCTTACTGTCATGATTTGTTGTTTGAGTTTTTTTTTAACCATCCTAACCTTTCATCAGAGCGTTCAGCCAGGCGAAAGATTGACAAACTATATTTACGACTCCCTTCTGATGATCTCAGCCAAATGATGACAATCTGACACGCAAGGGACTTCATTACATTACGTTTCCGTTCTCGCAGATAAAAGCTTTTAGCCAACTTGGCAACTAAAGCAGGAACCCCCTTCCTAGCCACATTTTGAGATAGCAAGCAGGCTGCAAAAACTGACCTCAAATTTAATTACCAACTTAACCTTTTTGGCCAGCAGGCAGCCGGCAAGTGGGTGCAGCCCATGTGACCTAATCCTGATACTGAAGTGACCTATTAAACGAAGGAAAAGTCAAGTTAGGGGGAAGGAAATGAGGACATTTTGAGGTGGGATATGCTTACGTAAAATTAGTAAAAGGCATTCATTGTTGGGCTTTAGCGAAAGTGTTGCCCTGCTAACGTTTTATTCTTAGCCAAGGAAACATTTTAGGGGCCCATAAAACTAGGATAATAAAAGGTTCCTAAGGCACGCCAAGGTTTTGCCTTTTGCGGCTATTTTTGGAGCGACGTTTTTATGTATTGCTTTTACCACCAATAAGCGATAAATAAATATACAAAAGAAATTGCCGAAATGTAAAGGAAGTACTAAATAAAACATGATTTATTTATTTATTTGTTAAGCAATACATTAGGCATAATAATGGTAAAGTATCGATAAAGTTAGAATACAGAAACTATTATTACTGTTAAGTAAAATGTATTAAAATAGATAACAGAGCTAGTAATAAAGATTATAAACTATTTATTTTTGATACTCTTTTATTTATTGAAAATTCCTATTTTTTGTTAAACAAAATTTCATAAAATATTGTAAAAATATAGTTTTAAACATAAATCCCCTGAATGAAAATACAAAAATTATTCAAGATGTGGGCTTTCGATCATAACTTCCTCCAATTTTTTAAAAATCGATCTTTCTATAAGACTTTGACTTGACTTGACCCTGGCACGCGTTTTTTACCAATCACTTTTTTCGATGCTTTCTTATATTCTTTATATTCTTGTTCGTTTTCTCCTCATTTTCATCTTTTATTTTTCTTTATTCTCGTAATGGTCACGTTTGGATGTCTTATCTCTCAAGTTACTTATCAAGTTTTGAGGAGTGGTTATATGCCTTATGGCTAAAATATATAAAATATTTAAAAGTAACAAAATGGAATGAAAAATGATACAACATTAACTTCTAACTTTTAAAAATTAACTTTAATTTCCAAACTTTGTGGGAAATGTATTGTCTTGATTAAAACTTGTATTCATAAAATCTTATTTGTTATATACACAGTTTTTCTTATAAATCTGAAAATATGCTAAATAGTTAAAAACTGAGTAAGAGACTGCTAACAAAATATAAACTCGGTCAAAACTCCACAGGTAGCAATTCTTCTCCTCTCAGTTTCTTCTCTCTTAACACAATTTCAAAATAAATTTCGTTTTCAATGCCCGAAAAACTTCAAGAAAACCAAAAACAAAACCGGTTTTAACAGTTAGAGCAATGCACACACGCACACTCACATACTCATGCAGAAGAAAAGGTATTTTATCTACCAAAAAAACACCAAAATCCAAAATGAAAAGTAGGTGACGTTAAGCACCGCTAGCCCTCAAAAACTGGTCGCTGGAATGATTCTTTTTACCTTTATGTTTTTGTGAATGCACAGTGGAAAATATTTATAAATTTGGGAGACCAATTATATGAAAATTTATATATTTTTTAATTTAAATTTATTAATTAGTTGTCTAGAATTATATTTTTTAAATATTTTTCTTGAGTTTTACAGTATTATTTTGTTTTAATAATAACTTATAAATACTTGAAATATCATTTAAGCTATAGCACTATTTTTCTCTCTGTGAGATGCGCTTTATCTGCACTTTTTGTTTATTTTAAATTTTTTTTAGATGCGTGTTAAAGAGTTTTCAGTTTTTAGTGTGTTGTTTGGCGACCACGCCCCATTGGATTTTTCAATTTTTACATAATGTGGGCAGGTCGACGGACGGCATTGCGTTGAGTTTGTGGCTTAAAAGGGGGCTGTAGTGGAGAGCGGAAAATGGGGAGCTTTGGTTGAGTGGCCAAATAACAGCGGCAAACAGGAACAACAACAGCAATAAAATAACAACAACAATTTCTACTACAACTACTACTACTGACAACGTCACACTTGCGTGGTTAGCTTTTTGTGCATTGCCAAGAGCGAGGAAGATAGATATAGCTAATATAAGGCTTGCATGCAACAGTGGTTCTAAAACACAGAAAAACCTAAATGATCTTAACTAAGAAACAATTTTAATTAATTAAATCTAAATTATTATGACCCTTTTTTATTTTTAAACATGAAATTTATGATCATTTCCAGCATAAATTCTTCTTATTTTTCAACATAAAATTTCTGATAATTTCTAGCTTAAATTCTAGATCAGCAGCAGCAGACAAATCGATCTAGGAAAAAATATATTAAGATATATTGAATTTTATTAATATTATTATTTTTATAGAACATTAAAATCTCATTCCTATAATTTTATATTTTTAGAAAAAACCCATATAAATTTCAAAGCTAAAATTTCCCACCTAAAAACCACTGTAAAAATGCAATGGCTGCGCAGGCGTCTTCATGGTCAATCCAAAACTTTTGCTTGTCTTATGCAAATTATCTTTTTTCATTAATTCTCTCTTGCTCTTACAAGTGTTCTTTAGCTCTTTCTATATCTTCAACTGCTGTCCACATTTACACACTTTGACTGCGTAATTAAGTGCCCTTTTAATTGGATTTGGAATAGCTTCATCTTATATAGGGTCCATTCCTTCGTTTCGTTTGTTATTTTTTTTCTTCTTATTTTTGCTGCATTTTAATTGAAATTTATGCAGCTATTTAAGTGCACTGCGCTCTGCTGTGGTTCAGAGATTCTTTTGTTATACATATACTTTGTTTCGAGTGTATGCAAGCGGGAGTTCCCGTCGTATTGATTCGAAATTGAAACGGCTTTTCCATTGTCGAACAGGAAATTAGATGAGCTGCCTCAGACGGATGCTTTTTGGTTCCAATTAAACGGGGGGCGAGGCTTTCAACGAAAGTGCAGCCGTCAATTCTGTGGAAATCATTGTTAACTTAATGTTAATGGACTACCAAAAAGTGTTGGGTTTTGTTTGGAAAGCTATCGCAAAAAGTTTGAATGGAAGAAGATATGTTTTGACTGTTTACTAGAACTGTTGTTTAGTTTGTTTAAACGTGTTAATAAAGTTATAAAATATAAATAATAAATCTCAGATATTTACAACATAAAAAGAAATATAAATAAATAATAAAATTTAAATATAAATTAATATAAAAATTATATTGGAAGCCAAGGTTTGTTATAGCTTCAGACTTTCGTATTCTTTTAACTGCGGATTTTATTCTTAAAGTAAACCTAAAATTATTGTTAAAATATCGTAAATTTAGTTAAAACAATATTTTTTTTCTTGAAATTATATAAGCATTAGTGAACATTTTTATGAACCAAAAATTCCTCTTTTCCATTTGATAATTTGTATTATTATACGCTTCCTCATTTCAAAATGAGGTTACAACTCGTTTTTTAATCAAAGAAATTGTAAATGGTTTAATGGTGATTAATTTTAATGTTTCCTTTATAACTTTACAACATGCCAAGCAATTTAAAAGAATAGGAAACATCAAAGTAAAATATAGTATGCTATCGAAATATATTCTAAGCTAAAAGCCTAGAAAAATATTTATTAAGCTTATGAGATTTAATTTTCTAAGATATATAAATAAAAGTAAAGTTAATTATCGGCATAATATAGTATATTTTATTTGTAAATAATTGAAATTGATTTCTTCTTAAAATTATTCAACCCGACTTTGATTCAATTTATTTTCCCTTTTCTACTCATTTGAACAAGTCAATAAATTTTCATTGTATTTTCGGACTTTGATTACGAAATTCTTCATCTCAAATTGAACAAAAATTCCATGTATTCTGTGTATTCTCTTGTCTTCAGTGGCTTCCAATTGCTCAATCAACCAAAAAAATGCTTGAACAGGTCAAGACTAACACAGAGTAGAGACTGCGACTTGCATAACACACACACAACAGAGAGACAACAATTTGCTTTGTTTTGGGGGTCAATTATAATTCATATGCTGAACTGCAAGTCTCTCTAATTAAAGTGTTTTCCTCTTGCCCCACCCGAAAAAACCCCACCAAAAAGAAGAGAAACATGAGGAAATTAGAAAGCCATCAACATCAACGGAGCCATTTCGAATTGTCGTTTGGGATGCTTGTCAACTTTCGGTTAGGTTTTTAAGTACTTTTGATTGCGTTTCACCCATTGTCACGCCGCCGACTAACGTGATTCACGCAATTTTCATGGACTTGGAGAGGGGGTGCGGAATGGGAAGGTCGAGGAGGTGGGTTCGGGTTCCCATTAACCATTGTCATTGCTGGCGCAACTGGCATACAAATTTTTGTTGAAATTCTCTTGCTCCAACTCAACGGGTCTCTCGGGTAATTGTCAATGCAATTTTGACTTGACAACGATTCAAGGCACGATTGCCAACACACTCCCCCTTATTTGTTGATAAGAGTTTAAGTAATTATAGTTGCTATTGTGCATAGTTTAGGTTTATAGTTTATCTTTTAATTAGGGGAAGTGATTACCGGCTGTCGATTTGAGAGTTTGATTAGTGACAGATGAAGGGTAAGTCTTACAAGTAATTTAACTGATTTATTGAGATTGAAATATAATTAAATAATTAAATTAATTGGTTATAGATGAGTGACTTAGAAATCAAGGAAATAATTAAGCATCAAACTTAGGTGTAAATTATAATTTTTAAAATTTTATATAAAGTTATTTGAACTTTATTAATATTTAAATAAAATAAATAAATAGTTTACAACTAGAAAAAAGTATATTATGTTTAAATATATTCTTCCTACTTGTTGATAAAATATTTATTTAACATTTTTGACTCTTAATTCTAAATAATTTATATTTCTTTTTAGATAAATCCTTATAATACCACAAGGCATTTCTAAGTCATGGATTGTAGCAGAAGAAAAATCAAAGTTTGCTTGATTAAAGTCGGTTTGGATTTATAAAATAAGCTTCAAGTAAGTTTTATTATTAAGTTCATTTATAAAAGAAGCTTAAAATAAGTTTATTGATAGAATTATTTATAAGTCTGTTTTAATTAAACCCCTCAAGGTTCTGTTATTAAAATATTTATTTGGCTCAACCTGAACGCTTTTCGTATGAAAGCTAAAACCACCAAAAACTTTTTAGGGTTTTCTTTACCAAGAAAACAAAAATATTTGCAGAATCAGCTAAATTCCACACCAAAAACAAAAAAGAAGAAAAATAAAGTGAAATAAAAGAATGTTACCCACTCGTCTTGCTCGTCAAAATTCGCGGTCAAGGTTGTTAACCTTGTAGCGCGCCTCTTCTGCCTTTGCCTTATTTTTCTTCAATTCTCAAAATTCTCATTCTTATTAATTTTTACGCATTTTTATACGCGCAACAATGAAAAGGCAAAAACCGGAGCCGAAACAAATGTACGACGATGTTGTCTTTGCGACATAATTAAATTATGAAATTATGTATACGCCCCATGGACCCCAAACGGCAAAAAAAAAGGTCACAGAAAAGGCACTGATGGCACACAAATAAAATTAAAATGTGCCAAAGGCAACAAGAAAAGTAGAAAAAAATATAAAGCGAATAAGAAATACCTTAGGCTGACTTAATAAATATTTAAAATTTAAAAATATATATTTAATATGGTTTTTATTTTGCTCAGGTAATAAAACTTTAAAAAATATTTACACACTGCCTTAAAAAATCATAATTAAATGTATGACTGAGCCAGAGGGAACTGGGGCCAGAGACAATAGCCAACCGGTTCAATAACTGACAACTGGAATGAGGCACAAATTAAATTACATTAAAAGGGCACCGGCCAAAAGATGATCAGAAAATATTCGCATGACTCAACTTAAACGATACATATACATATATATTTTCACAATACGCACTCGAGGTCTATTTAATCAAGCTAGAAAAAAAATTCTTAGGCTTATGTTTGAAGTACTTGGGCGGCCTCATTAGAGGTTTTTCTTTAAGCCTAACCTTTGGCTTCCCCCCCAATGAAAACTTGTTTTTCAACAATATCTGCGACTGATTAACAATATGTTAATTCCATTTTGATGTGGGAGCTCATACATACGAATTTATATACATATATTTATCTGCATATCAGAGAAACTTGTCTGAGAGACAATTGTTGTGTGGGTTTTGTTGGGAAAATGTATGAATGGTTTTCGTATTAACTAGACTTTGAAATTTATTTAATTTAGTTGTATATTCATACCTAAAGGTGTCTGTTAATTAGGCTTTAAAAAGAAAGTAGTTGCCTATATAATTAGTCATCCAAAGACAAACAGAAGCCCAGGAGTCATGGCAACCGGGTTTAAATTTTGCAATCACAATCACTTGTCGGGATGAGCGGCGCACGTGATTTATCGACTGCATCGGTGAGTAGACTCTCAAAAAAAAAAAACCCAAACCATAAGCTAATTCCAGACACACTCGAGTGCCAGTTGGCCATTCTAATCTATCTGAGCAGCAAAAGTCTCTGGGAATTCTCCTACGGCTTTGTTCCGTTCTGTTTATTTATTTTTCAAAGAAAAGTATCAAGTGTCGAAAGAATCTGATTGGAAGGCAGGAAAAGGGGCTTAGGAACTTCAAGATTAATATTGAAGTAAATAAATAAAGACGAAATTGTGAAATTTTCTTTAAAACAACTCGAACTCAACATTCAGATGGGAATTATAGTGTCAAGCAAGTGAATTTTTGTTTATTAATGAAATATTTAATTTATTTTTGAATTATTTATTTTTTAAATTGTTGTTAAAGCTTTGTTTTTTAATTTAGAAAAATATATATAAGTGTAATAAATACCTACATTCAAAAACTAATTCCCCGAAATTAATTAAATGGCAATTACAGTTTTCGAACCTCCCTCAAAGTTCTACTCCAACTCCATCTCTTATAAATCTTTGTGCTTCCGCCTTTTCTAGACCATAAATCGTCTTCTAGCCAGATAACGGACCATCTTGGGAGTTGGATGGTTAGTTAGTTAGTTAGTTGGTTGGCAACGCCCTGGGGCGTGGAGAGCGGCACGCAGAATTATTAACTGACAGCGGCAGCCATTAACAATGCGCACACATGCACACGACTTGTTCTTGCAACATCAGCAGCAATTGCAGCAGCAGATATTACACAGAGAGAAAATCTATTTTATAAATTCGGATATTTAGCTAAATTTGTAGAGTTTTATATAAAAAACAAAAGGTTTAAATCTAATTTTAAATAATTAATTAAACAAAGTTGGCTGTCAACAATCATTTAAAAATTTGTTAAAAATTAGTTTTGTATTTGTATGTATTTTTATTATATTTTTATTATATTTTTTATTAAACTTCTAAATTTAATAAAATTTTTTCCTAGGTATTTTCAATATTTATTCTTTGTAAAATATTTTTTTTTTCACTTAAAATCTAGAAATCTAGAAAATCTAGAAAAAAAAATGATTCGTCATACTTTCTAACTTATACTTTATCATTAACATTTAATAGTGTTAATTAAATTAGATTTCTATTAAAAAATATTTTCTGTGTAGCAATATAGCATCAGTCGTTGCCTCGTTGCACTTTCCATTTGCCAAGTCAGTGGGCCGCATCCCGCATCTCTCTGCATTCTCTGGTCTCATCTCCCCGATGGATGCATTGGCTACTTTAGCTAATGACTTTATTGAATCGACCGAGAGGCATAGCCCCGGACTCTTCGTGTGACTTTTGCCGTATCAAGCTAGAAAATTAGCACAAGCAAATTAAATGAATAGACGACAATCGGCCAATCATCATCATTATACAGAATGTGTTGAAATCGCCTTGGGTGGCACTTGAGATCTTGTTATTAACAGATCTTATTGTGGAAAACTTTCTTTGAAAAAGATACAACATTTAATTTCTAGAATGTCTGATAGCTAGTTAGAATTATTTATTAGTTAATTATTTAATTTCAAAAAAGTATATTTGTAGTCTAGAAAAATGCTAACATGAAGCTAATTTATAAATTAATCCACACCCTCATTCCAGAAACCTGAAACCCGTCTACCTTACCTTATAAGTAACTTGGCTTAGAGCAAATATTTTCATCAAAATGTTGTCTAGGCTATAAACACTAAAGTTTAACCAAGCTCAAGACTTAAAACTTAATACCCAAAGAAAAACATGCCGCACCCCAACTCATCTTCCTTCGCCTGTCTCTGCCTCATATGGCAATTATGCTTAATTGTTTGACACGGCCAGAAGAAGATGGTTAACCGTGTCATGTAAAATGCATGCGCATGTTATGTAAATAACGGCTTTACCTATGCAAAAACAACAACTAAGACCAGGGGAGGGAAATATGAAAGGGGGGGACAGAGTGGGACAGACAACAGCTGGCCGCAGAGCAAACTGTTTCCAGCGGTAGGAAGCCAACTCCTCCTGCTCCACTCAGTTTTCCTCCCTTTTCGGTTAATGACAATGTCTGACACACATATGACAAAAGGGGGAAAGCGGGAGTATAATGGGGAATGGGGAAGAGTTTGTGGGAGTTTACACCTGGAAATAATTCTAGGTTATATTATATCAAATCTATTTTATAGCATAAAGCTTTTTAAGTAATAAACAAGCTTCAAAGTTCTTGTAAATTGTAATAAAAATAGTAAGCAAATAAAATATAGGGAAATTAATTAATAAAACTAAACTCTAAAAAGTTAAATGTTGTTATTAATTAATAAATAAGTTCTAGGGTTTTATAAGGACAAAGAAAGCTCATTACGAAATGCAGCCTATGAGCCTGTGAGAAATATATTTTCATATACAATTTCAATAAAAATTCCACATTTAAGAGTTTAAATAATATAAATATAAACATTTTTAAATAAAAATTAATTATTATTCTTATAAGCATATTAATTTATCTATTTTAAAATCATTTGAAAATATTTTACAACAATTTCCGGGTTTGAAAATGCATTTTCTTTTTGTGTAAAAGGGACAGAGAACAAGTTTTTGAGGGCGTTGGCAGTTTGATTGTTGTTTGCACAACTTGTCTTACTTGCAGCATGTTGCACGCTTGTCATAACGATAGATAAATACTAACTGAAAACTAGAGAAAAAGAAGAAGCTGAACGCTGACAGTTTACTGAACTACTTACTGCAGAGTGTGCCTTTGTGTGTGCCTCAAGGAGCGGAAGATATGCCATCGCTAGGGCCTTTGTCAAGCGGAAACTTTCACCCAAAAAAAAAGAGAAAAAAAAAAATAAAGTGTTTAAAGAAGCGGCAACAAAGTAAAAGTTTTTCACAGCCCAACGAAACATGAAAATCTTTCACAGAATCGAATGGGAAATAGGGAAGCAGACGGGATGGTAGCTTCCGTTGGCAAGAACAAGAAGAACAGCAATTATAAAACCCAACCAAGACAAGTCTGGTCTTGGAGCTACCTTATTTCCATTTCTACAGACCAAGTTTGACCCATTTTCAAGACCTTCCCGAGCTCTGTATGTTTTCCTGTTTTTAGAACAGAGCATTAGCTTGTCAGCTCTTTGAATTCTGGAGCTTGGGAATCTGTATTTTCTTTAGAAAAGCTTGAAGATCTGCTGATCTAGCGGATGTTGTATCTTTTGTCGTTTATCTGAGGAAATAAATAGTTGTTGTCTTAAAAAAGGGGATCTTGTTAGACTAAGGAAGTATAACAAATGTCAAAGAAGTCTAGAGTCTCTCTTGTATTTTATTAAATTAAATTAATTAAATTCAATATCTAGTTTTAAGTGATAATATCCATTATTTCCTTTACCTTAACCGCCAGAAAGAACTTTTCCCAACTAACCCCAGTTTAAGCCAACAGAATAACCCCAAATTTAGTTAGCTGCCTGATCTCTTACTAGAGTATATTTAGTATATATATCCTACCCCAAAAAAAGTGTTGACCCCCCCAGGAAAATTGCATTTTCCACTGTTCCCAATTTCACACACACACACCAGTTTTCCAAGGCAACAGCCAAGGCAGAAACGGCACAAACTTTTCTTTCCCGCAGCTGTTGTGGCCTGTTTTGCACTTTGCCATGGCAACAAGTGCTGCCAAACATAAACAAAACGAGGAAAATACGGCACGGAAAACTCTCAACTCGCGTTGCCAACTAGCTGAAAGCTAGAACGTTGTAAATATATGGACATGGGGAGTATCCTTTGGAATAAGGAGTTTTTATTTTGGTATTTATTTTATTATAATTTTATTTTCTTTATCACAAAAATTATTAAATTACTAAAAACTGTCAAAAAATCAGCTTAAAATAATTAAAAGGAATAAATTTCTGTAAATTATAATAGTTTTTTAGTCGTTTAATCTATGGGAAAGCATTTATTCTCCAAATAAAATAAATACCTAATCAAAATATTAGTTTTTGTATGCCTAAAATATTTATTAAAAGAGCTAATTAATTGCTTACATATTTAAAATATTTTAACTTGTAGAAAACAAAAAATATTTATACCATGTTTTCATCATATTTTCATCATATTTTCACCATATTTTCAGACTGAAATATATTTTTCCTTCTTCTATATATTTTTAATAATTTTTTTTTTTATAAAAAAAGTATACCTTTACATTCCACGATATAAAAATCAAACAATAAGTCGTCCAGCCACGATTCGGTTGAAAATCAATAGCAAAAAAAAAAGAAGAAGGTGGTCTACACAGGTGGGGTAAACTGTGGCGACGGAGGGTGGAAAGGTGAGAGGCAACCAACCATTAGAGAGCCAACCCGCGACACGTTTTTCCATTTGATTTGCAGGCGTGAGCGAGCCTAGCCAAGCCGGCCGACAAATTGAAGTAAATTTCCTGTCTGCTTTGGGTCTGGGTTCCCACTGGTGACCCAATTTTCCGCGGAAAAGGCGACTTTTCATTAGTCAAAGTTCCCTTTTATTTGGGTTGGCTGGAAAATTTTGCACATTTCCCTGATTAAGTGAGTAGAGGTAATGGGTCTGGGAATGGATTGGACAAACCTCAAAAGGTTGTTGGCCTTTCCTTTTCTCTGTGATCTTCGTTAAATGGTTTTATTTAGCTGGCTTTCTTGTTTCCAAAAGTTAATTGATTTGGTTTTTTTTTTTGTTTTAGATGTAAATGGAAATGCGACTTGAGTTGAAGTTGAGAGTTGTGTCCGAGTTAAATTGGATTAAGAGGATTTGAGGGGTTATTAATGGGTTTAAAACACGACAATTGAAGAGAGGAAGTGGAATGAATTTAAGGGTAAGGAATATAAAATAGGAGATTTATTATGTTATTTTATGTATATTAACTAATTTACTATTGAAAATTCAGGGAGTTTTAAATTCCTCTTATTTTTAATGTGGCTTTGATTTATGACTGCATCTTTTGGTTTGAAAGACTTATAGTTAGACCTAGACATGTCGTATTTTAGACTTCTTAAGAGACCTGTAAAACCCACACAAAGTGGCTGCCCCATGATGTGGCAATACCAAGTGTGGTTGACTTGCCTGGGAAGGACGGCCCGCTGACAATTACACTTGGTGACTAGGTGGCTTGACCAGTCGTGGTGGCCACTCGATAACCTACACCACAGACTGACTGTCTATACAGTGAAGCTAGCTTGTTTATTATTTTATCATTTAAATTATTTAATTTAATTTTTATTTAATATTTTATTTTATATTTTATAAAGCACACAATCTTTGGTTACCATTTAAATTCTAAATTAAAGCTTGCCTGATACCTATATCGATTTTAATGGAAGCAAAAAATTCAAAAAAATTGATTATATAATTAAAATTAAGCTTATATTTTGTGTGTATTTTAAAATCTTCTTAATTTGTTCTATAGTTAGTTTCGTTTGCTTATTTTTCTTTAAACTCAAAACAAATCTACGCCCTTTTTTCTGCTTTACAGTTTATAAAATCTTCGAATTTCCTTAGCCAGAAATTCATTCAACTTCATTCATTTTACAGCTCAAATAACTAATCGAATTAAGCTTTATATTTCTTTTTCTTTTCAAGAATTCCGACTGTTTATATTTCCTTTTTTTTTCCCTCGACACCAACGCACGGCGTGTAAATCATATAAACATATGCACATCACCTCTGAATCACGCTCTTAGCCGGGCAATCAAAATGGCCCAGAGCTCTATAACTCAGTCTCTCAGACTCCCAGATACCAAGTCAAATTCCGCCTCTTTGGGCCTCTTCTCTCCACCTTTTTGACCACCTACACACGATCAACGATGAGGCCAGAAAAAAGAAGAGACAGAAAACGAAGCCACGCGACGAGTCTGAGGGGGGAAAATCGGAGGGGGGGATAAATTTATGCAAGTTGAAAATCGTGACACAATTGAGAAAAGTTCATTCCATTGACTTTGACTTGGCCTGGCTTTGGCTTTTGATTTGGCTTTTGCCTCGGCTTAGACTTGTAGGTTAGCTGCCATTTGTTAACCGCACAACAAAGTTGCAGAATGAATTGGTAAAAGTAGATAAAAAAAAAATAGAAAGAAGTCTTAGAGGGGATAGGAAATGGTATAGAATATTTAAATTTAAAGTATTTAAAAATTAAATAATAGTTAA
>VNKB01013469.1:0-15177 GCA_008042735.1 Drosophila leontia | reverse complement strand
AATGCAACGGCCCATGGGAGATGGTCGACGTCTCCGGAGAGGTGTTGCTGTGTATTATTTCCTTAAAAAACGGGGTATTTGTTTGTTTTTATTTTGAAAACGTCAGAAGATTGTTTGTGCTTAAATTTACGATTTATTACTAGGGATTTACCCTTCTTTACTGGATAAGTAATTTAATTTGTAGGGTTTTTAGGTATAATTTGGGTTCTAAAAAATATGGAAAATTAGGGGAAAGTGTTAAAAATTATTGTAAGTAAATAATATATATTTTTTATAATTTCGTTTTTAGCTAAATTAATTTTAGAGGCATATTTATAAATTTAATGGGGAAGTTTTTCCCTTTTTACTGTATATGTAATTTCTTTGGGCTTTTTAGCTTTAATTTGGGTTCTAAAAAATATGGAAAATTAGCGGGTAAAGTTAAAAATTATTGCAAGTATTTAATATATATTTTTATAATTTAGTTTTTAATTATATTAATTTTAAAGTCAAATTTTCATAGGGGGTTTCATTATTAAAATTCTTTAAAATTCATAAACAATTTTAATTTAAATTTAAATATTTAAATCTAATCGAAATTAATAGCTTTTTTTACTTTTCCCATTATTATATAAAATTCTAGATAAATATTTAAATTTTAATACTATTTTTAAGGTATTATAATACAATGTAATTATTTTTAATATATACATATATCTATAATTTATCTTTAAGTTATTATTTAAGATACATATCTTAATGAGATCATAATATTAAATATATTCCTAGCTAGTCAAAAGATAAATCCACAGATGATTGCCTCATATCGCTCCCATTTTTTCACCATTTTTATTTTTCGGGATGCTGACGCTGTCGCTCGGCAATGGCACCTGTTGATCTTGTGCAAATACTAAAAAAAAAATAGTTTTCCGGCAACGAAACAATGCGATCCCAAAGTACACACTCACACACAGAGTCAGGGGGAGGTGGTGTGCACACACAAACCTGGATTCTAGTACCCTGATAAGCCTCTCTCTTCTCTCTCTCTCTGCCATATCCATCTCCAGCGAAATCCATTTGTTTTTGGAACTTATCATCAGGCGCGTTCTTCGGGGTTTATTTGGTCTTCTATTTTTCTTCAGATAAGATACGAAGCGAGAAGAAAAACTGGGTTCAGTTCCAGCTTGCAGCTTGGGTTTCATCAGCTAAACCGCAGCATGCCAAAGCCATGAGGCCAATTTTCCAAGAATAATTTGTGATTTCGTTTTTTTGGTTTGGGTTTCGGTTCCTCCCTCCTCTCCCTCTATATATATTTATTTATATATTTTCGTGGGGTAACTGCCACAACGACACACACACAAATAGTTGGGTAAATAAGGCGGAATGGCTAAACAATAATAGCACTTCACATTTCGGAATCAGAAATTATTTCATTGTTTGCCAACGATAAGGAGAAGTACTACAAGTGGAGGAAGCTCTGCTGGCAGAGGGACTGACATGTGGTTGGGGGCAGTTACGAAAGTCAATAAGATTAGCATCGTTTAAGAGTCGAGACAAGTATACATCATCATCGCAATCGTAATCACAATCAAAATCTGAATTGGAGACTGGCCCTATCTGGCTGGGTTTTTTGGATATGTGATTGCTAGAGATCAGGGTTTTATGGCTGTAAAGTTCTAGGTTTTTCTTTTGTGATGGAAATTTTTGGAGAAACCTTTGGGACAAGGTAAATTGCTATGCTCTCTTCCTTTGTATTTATATTTTGTTCTGTTTTTTACTTATTTGTTGTTGAAAAAAAAAAATTGGAAATATATATCACAACAATGTTTTACTATTTTTTCCATATCAAATTCCATTTGTTGTTGAAAAGTTGTTGTTGTTGTTGAAAATGTTAGAGATTTATTTCCACAATAAACTATTTCTATGAATTTTATAATTATTGTTGAAAATATAAGAAATATATTCCAATGTCATACTATTTTTTTCCATTTAAGAATCCATTTGTTGTTGAATAGTTGTTGTTGAAAATGTAAGAGATATATTTCACCAATGATCTTTTTCTGTCTCTGTGATTCAGTTTAATTTCTCTCTACTCTTTTACTTTTTTTTTGAGTTCAACAAGAAACCTTTGAATTTGTTGTTGAATTGTTGAAAAAACTTATTCTAAGTTATATATTTCCTACTTAGCCCTCATTTTTAATCAAATTTAATATGTATAACCATAGTACTGACTTTTCATGTCGCGTTACGCACTATCGCCATACCAACATCATCTACATCATGATTGTCGCCATCGCCACACTCATAGTCGTCGTCGTCGTCGTGCCCAGCTCATTATTTTTATGAGTCTTTGTGCCGGAGCCCCGTCTGTGCCTCCTTACCAGCAAAGTGATCTAAATCTATTGACCGAACGAACTCGCTCCCTCCAAGAGAAGACTCTCGTACACCTGAGAACTGAGAACTTGGAACTGAGCACTGGCTTTTATGATACTCGAACTCCGCCTCAAACTCCGGCTTACTCTGTTTATTTCTTTTTTTTTTGAATAAAACTATATACACGTTTGTGTATTTTTTATTGCCATTCATGCATAATGCCAAAAAGATAAATAACAAATAAATTTCCTACTATGTACTACTCTTTTTCTTAACCCCCGCCCCTCCCAAGCAGTCGCTCTCTTTCCCATCACTGTGTGGTAATTATTAATAAATGCCTGCCCACCTGCTTCCCCCCGGACCATGTCCTCCTAATAGTGTTCACGCTTCGCTTGGCATTGAAGAAGACGACGCCGAAGACGAAGACGAAGACTTTGGCTGAGAAGACGCTCTGCGGCGGAGACTGGTGACTGGGCCGTGCCCTTAGAGCGTTCCGAAGAGCCAAACAACCGAAGAACCGAACAACCAATTGTCTTTTGGCATATTTTCAAGTTGAACGCTCGCCGCGTTTTTTTTTTTTTCTACCATCTAAGCCATCTTCTTTCTAGAGATTTTCTAGTTGCGATTAAGCGAAAAACGAAACAGTCTCATAAAGAATACTCCGGCTCCCTCTCTCGGTGGCTCGGCTGGCTCATACATAAATATTGTGGAAATGTGGCCGGGAAAATGGTGGAATTGAGATACTCAAATTGCAGGCTAGTCTTGACTTGGGCCAAGTTCAATGGCAAATAGTTTGAAGTTCATTGGCGACCGTGATATGGGAACTAAAAAACCCACAAAAAGGTTATTGAATAATTTTCTTAAATAAATAAAATTAAAAATCTACTTAAAAGAAAAAAAATGAAAAATAAACAAAATTAAAAAAACTACTTAAAATAACAAAGAAATAAAAATAAAAATTTATTTATAAAGTTATTAAATTAGTTTTTGTAAATAAAATAATATCAAAAATATATTTTAAAATTCAAAAACAATAATAAAATCCCAAAAAACACGTAAACTTTGACTCTCCACCGGAAATCTACCCACTTTATTCCCCTTCCTGGACTGTATTAATTCATAAATATTCGTAAATACCCCATAATGTCTAGAAATTCCTTTCCCATTCTTAATAAAAGAAAAAAGACCATAAAAGTTATGCAAAAACCTTCTGCAGCCCATCAACGCCCGCTGTCAGCTCACCAATAACCCCATTCAGAGAACGAGTCATTCCAGTCACTCATTCATGCCATTCAGTCGAACGGAGAGAAGAACCCCTTTGATTGGGATTCGGGATGCGGATACCACGACGCCCTCGCAGAACTGCTTTGCATATTGACATCATCATTTTGCCAGAGACGACAAACTGTCAAACAAAACAATTGCTGTCAAATTTACAACAATGAAGCGGGGAAGAAAACGAAAAAAATGAAGCTGTCAAAGTTTTTTATGGCAAAAGAAGCAATTTCAACATATCAATAAATTTGTCGAGTCCTTGGAGAAAAAGGAATGAAGAAATTTCGATATATATATGGCTGGGGGAAACACCTTTTCAATAAATTTGCTACAACTGTCAGCGAAACAATGTCATTGTCACAACGCCCTCACCCCGTTCGAAATATATATATTTTTTCTTTCTGTCACAGGACCCGGGCGCACATTCAATTGAAGGCACACGAAGAAGGCACTGTGTGGCAGGACCTCTGGCAGGACGACAACGACAACGAAAACGACGACATTATTGTCGCTAAACAAACGATCAAATGGCAATTTAAAAGTTTTTATTTAACACTAAATCACCCACACCAACGATCCCAGGCAACCGCCAGAGAAGCCGCCGCCGCCACCTGACATTCGCTTTCTTTTTTTCAATTTCGAACCCTTTCGTTCCTTTCGTTCCTTTCGTCCTTTCCAGGACCCACAACCCTACCCTTAACTCTCGCTCTCCCTCTCACTCTCAACCCCTTTTGCACGATTTTCAATAACTTTTGGCCCGCCGAACAAAAGGCGCAAAACTTTAGCGACTTAAATTATGGGTCTTGTCTTCGTCCTTGTCTTCTTCTCTTGTGTGTTTTTTTCTATATTTTTTGTTGTAATTTTTGTGTATATATTTATTGCAATTTTTTTTGTAATTTTTTGTTTATATTTTATTTATTTATTTATATATATTTTTTTGGTCTTTTTTGTGTTTATTTTTTGTCTTTTTTGTTTTCCTTTATCTTTGTTCTTTTTTGTCTTTATATTTTGTCTTCATTTGTTGTCTTTATTTTTTGGTCTTAAAATTTTTGTCTTTATTTTTTTTTGTTTTTATTTTTAGTTTTTTTTTTTTTATATATTTTTTGACAACAAAAATTGTTGTATATATTTTTTTGTCTTTATTTTTTTCTATATATTTTGGTTATATTTTTTGTCTTTATATTTTTATTTGTATTTTTTGTTTTTGTATATTTTTGCTGTATTTATTTGCTGTATATTTATGTTGAGCTCATCGACTGACTCCTCTGGTCTCCCCAGGGGAATTTTGTTGCATGCATGAAAAAATATTTGACATAACAAGGCTGGCAGGAGCGAGGGTGACTGGCTTAAAGACAAACCCAAAGGGTTTCCCCCAAGTTTTTGGCTTTTGCCAGTTTTCAGTTTCCGAAATTCCTTTCGCGCTTTTATATTGATATTGGTTAAGGACATTTGACACGGGGTTAAGCGCCAGCTTAAGGGTCTTGATTGGTTGACCCTGAAACCCTTTTTTGGGCGGAAGTGGGTTTTGATTTCAGCCACTGCCGAGGGGCTCACCTGTTATTGGCTTTCAAGGAGTTTTACCTTAAAAAATATTCTCTAAAGAGTTTAAAGTGTTTAAGAAGTATGGAAATTCCGGAAATATATTTTTTAATTATATTTAAAATTAAGTTTATGATATATAATAATGTATAATGCGAATAAAACGAATATTTTTTAAGGCTTTAATGGAGTTTTAGACTAGTTTAAAGTCTCATAATTATTTTTACTTTAAGAAAGGTCTTTAAAATATATCTGAAAATAATAAATTTTAAAGGTTTCGAGTTCAGAGAACAATTGAAAAATTAAATTAATTAAATTATAAACTTAATAAATTAATCTAATAATTAATTTCCCAATTTCTAAACATCTCACTGTCCCAAGTTTGGAATTTATTAAGCTTTAATTAACAAACTGGACAAAAGATAGTAAAATTGGAGAAGGTTCCAGGAGGGGGGGATCCGTCTCCTTTGCCAGGCAGCTCCATGTGGTCCTACTTCCAGACAGGATTCACCGGACGATGACGACGGGCACTGCCCTTGGTCTGCTTGAAGGCAATGCTCAGACGACGCTTGGCCCGCTTCAGGGCTTCCTTGGAGTCTGATGGCTGGAAGAGATCAGCATAGCTGCCCAGGCTGCTGTCCAGGTGCTGCTGCTTCTGGTCACGTGCCTTGCGATGGGGACGAACCCGATCATCGGAGCTGACGGCCGAGGGTGGTGGCGGTGGCAGCTGGTCGGCCACCTCGGGCGATGGCTTCACTGGTTTCACTGGCTTCTGTGGCTTTTGTGGCTTCTGTGGCTTCTCCACCTTGGTTGAGGACCTCTCCCGCCTGACCTCTCTTGGTCTCTGCAGCGAGGAAGACCTGGTGATCCTGGCGGCTTTCTGTATCTCACGGGAGGACGACTTCCTGGCTGGCATCCATTCACCCCGATGGCGACGAAACAAACCAGAGCCATAGCTTAGCATATTATCGATGGGCTCCTCGTGTTTCATATCCCGCTTCTTACGCTCCGCCAACATGCGATGGTGTCGCTGGCGACACGTGATATTCGGCCCAAGTCTGGCCATCAATGGAACCGAGGAGCTGCGTGGACTGGGCTGCTGGGTGGCACCGGCTCCTCCTTGAAACTGATAGGGCGTATACCAGGGAAAGTTCACGTTGCGCATTTGACGACCCACATGAGAGCGGGGCTTCCGCATCACCACCGACTCCGACTTGTTGATCTGCTGCTGCTGCTGCTGGTGCTGCTGTTGCTCCAGGCTGCCGGCCACCAAGCGTCGTCTCTTGGCCCTGGACACCAGCCAGGGTTTGTCATAGTTTCGGTATGGCGGCAATGCCGGTGGCGGCTGCCTTGTCTTTTCCCGCGGCTTGACCTTGGTTCGGATTTTGTTTTGTGTACAGGGCTTGACCAAAGCCTTGGTTAAAGCCTTGGTCAAGGCCTTGGCTGTTACACCCTTGTCCTGCTGCCGCCTGGGAGATCGGCGCGATTTCACAGTGGTGGCCGTCACCGAGGAGGGTGAGGGTGAGGCCGACGGCAGGCGGCAGTGGGAACGAGAGCGGGAGCGGGAGCGGGAATGGGAGCGGGAATGGGACTTTGATTTGGTCCTCAAATGGCTCTCCGGGGGTTCTGGTTCTGTAACCGAAACTGCATCCCTTTCAGCCTGATTGGTGGACTTGGTTTTTGTTTTATTTGTCTTGGTTTTTGCTGGCATCTTGTCTTTGCCTTCGGTCTTCACCTTGGACTTGGATTTGGTCTGGGGCAAGGTGGCAGCCGCCTTTGGCTTCTTGGGGCTACCAGCTGGTCTTCTAGTGGAACCCGCCGGCAGGCGCTGATGATTGGTGCTGGTTAACTGGGTTTTAGGGGATCTTCTGGGAGACCCGGAGCGGGAACGGAAGAGGGAACCCGATACCGTTCGCTGCTCCAGTATCGCCTCCTTTCCCACCTGCTGCTGGCTCTTCGTTGAGATCTTCTTCAAAGCCTGGACAGGCTTGCAGGCGGACTTCTTGACCAGCTTGAGAGAGGAGCTGCCTTTGCCAGGCTGATGAGCTGCCACTGGAGCTGGCAACTTTGCGGAAACCACTAGCCTAGATTTGGACTTGAACAGGGACCCAGATCTGGACCTTTCTTTGATCTTGACTAGGGAGCTTACCCTCGGCGGCTTCAGTAGCTTCTTCAGGTGATCCCTGCGCTGAAACTTCTTGGCCAGTCGCGGATCCAAGAGCAGCAGGTCATCGAGCGCCTCCTTGGACTGGGCCAGAAGATTCAAAAAATTAAGACGCTCCGGCTTGGCAAAGTACATGTGGCCCTTGTAGTCATCCACCTGGCCAAGATTGTGATGCTCGGCCACCACCTGGGCCACCACCCGTTTCAGGGTGCTCCTATTGAGATTCATGTGCTGAGCCACATTCTTGGCCAAAGCCTTCAAGGCGCCGCCAGTACCCTCTAGCGGTCGCATCGTCCAGATATTCTGCAACTTCCGTCCGTCCATCACGGGCCTGGGAGGCGACTGGAAGTGGGTGTGACCTTGGACGGGGACTGAGGATCGAGACGGTGGCATGTCTGGACCCGGTTAATGAGGAACTTCTAATTTAAATGCAAGCCGAAAGGATAGCGGAAAGATCATAGATATTCATTAGCCTCTTTTTACCAATTTTGTTTCAAAGTTTTCAATATTTTTTGGTGTTTTCACTTTGTCTTACTTTCGAACGGTGTCTGGGGGCTATGAATTCTGCTGTGAAAATGAAAATGAAAATCTTTGCATAAGAAGAAACATAGATTCGAATGGCAATGCGATGTGGGGAGCTGGAAAGGCTGTTGGGACGTGGGGGGAGTGACTGAAAAGGGACAGAGTGCTGGGGTTTTTGGATGTTTTTAAATTATTTTTTTTAAATATATTTTTTATTATTTATAGGAATAATAAATTATTTATACTGACTGAAGAGTGACTAAATGTTAGAATTTAAATTTAAAAAATTTTAATAAAAATATTTTAAATTTTTAAATATTTTTTTTTATTGTTTATNAAATTTTTAAAATTTTAATAAAAATATTTTAAATATTTTTTTTATTGTTTATAAGTAAAATATTTTATTTATACTGATTAAAAAGTGACTAAAATTTAACATTAAAATTTTTAAAATGTTAATTCCATTATTTTTAATGTTATATATATATTTTTAATTATTTAAAATATACTAATATAATAATATATTATTTATAAATTTCAAGAATATGTTTAAATAAAAAATGTCCTTTATTTTAAACAATTTAACCCCCTATAAAGTTTTTGAAATTTGTTTAAAAAATATTACACAATTTTTTTCCTTCTCACATGGCTAAATTGATTCGGCTGTTGATTCTGATCAAAAATATATATGATTTATAGGGTGGGAAATGATTCCTTCACTTTTAAATACGTAAAAAAGCTTTAAATTAAAATATTTTAAATTTTTAATTGTAAATGAAGAACTCTCACTCTCTCTTTCTCTTTCTCTTTCCCTTCCTCTTTCTGTCTTTGTCTCTCTGTTAAATCATCATTTCGATTATCCATCCTTAAGGGGACATGGACATTTATTTCTTGGCCATCATTAGAGACAGCTGAAAGCCAAGCAGGTGCCCCACCACCGCGATCAACGATCAACGATCGGTAGCCACGTGCTAAAGGACCAGGGACAAGTGACCCCTCCTGCCCCTGCTCCTACTCCTGGCCCATATCAATGGGCTCCGAAATGGGCAATGAAGCGTGTGTGTTGGGAAAACACAAAAGTCAAACGGGAAAGAAGTTACAGGTACCTTACCTGCTGGGCCAAGATGAAAAGCAGCCAACGATGTCTGGAGACCGCAAAACAAAGACAAGGGGGAAGGAAGGAAAAATTATAAATGATTTCATTAAGGCGAGAAAGGAAAGAACGAGAACGGTAACCGGAGGGTCGTCGTAGGTCAGGAACCAAACCGAGTCGAGGCGATACGATGCACCTGCATTACCCTGCCTGCACCTTGGGCAGGTGGAGGTTCCCTCGTATTTTTAGAGGGTTGGGAAAAATGATTTACACGCGGAGTCGGAGTCGGAGTCGGAGTCTCTCTTCCTGATGATGATGATCCGCTTCAGTGGAGGTTCAGAGGTTAGGGAACCCACAAAAAAAAAAAAAACGAAAAGCCAGAGAAAACCCTTGGCAAAGTTCAATACGGAAGGAGAGAGGGGGATCCCCCTCGTTTGGGCCACTTAACCGTAATTAGGGCTTTTCAATATTATTAATGATGATGATGGTCGCTGGTCTGTGGGAAATGCTTGTGGACAATGAATGCAAAAATACAAAAAAAAGGAAAATAAAAATGCAAACACGCAAACCCAAAAGCGCAACAATTTTCGAATAGCAATTTCTGTGTCTGTGCTGCGTTTTTTTGTTTTGTTTTTTTTTTTTGATGGCTCCTCCTCGCTCTATTTGAGTCTTGTTTTGTTTGCACTTTGGTGGTGGTTCCAGCCATCCATCCATCCATCCATCCATCCATCCATCCATCCATACGTTTTTAGCGTTATCAGTGCAAAATAATCTTTCAATCAGCCCTATGGCTTTGGTGGTTGCTCCTCCTGGGGTTCCCCCTCTGTACGCCGCCGGAGCGTGACGCCAATTGTTGCAACTTGCAGTTGGCTGTGCCTGTGGCAGAGTTGCTGCATTTCCAAGGGCAAATGGTATGGGTGGCACTTGAAGGGCTGCGCAATTACACTACCAGGAACCTATTGAAATATACAAACACACAACACACACACACAGAGAGCCCAGGTACAACACACACTCACCTGTTGGTCAAGGGAAATAAAGGTGAAGAAAATCATATAGAAAATGTCACAGGTCCTTGTTTTAATTGTAAATTTAAACATTAGTAAGGTATTTTTATACATTTTTGTATTATAAATATATTAAACATAAATTATAATAATAATTAAAACTAAATAAATATCTTTCTTGCAAGTGGAAAAGCCACAGAACGTCGTTGATTTAATATTTTTTAAATTTAATTAGAAATAATGTTAATAATAAGATTAGTAAGATATTTCTCCATAATTTCTTTTTTTTGTTGATTTTATAAATATATAACAATAAATTAAAATAATATTCTTGTTAAATAAATAGATTTCTTTCATGACAGAAAAATAGACAGTGTCCTTGTTTTAATTTCTTTTTAATGAAATTTTCAAATCTTTTTAATTCATTTCTTACATATAAGTTTAGGGAGTTAATTTTATTTATATTTATTATAAATATATTAAAATGAAACAAAATAATAAAAAATATTTAAAATTAATTTAGATTTAATATAGATTTTTAGGAAATTATTTCTATAATTATTCCTTTTGTTTTTTATTAAATAAAAATATTATTTTCCCTAACTTAATGTTTATTGCTCGATATTTTTGATTTTTTATATTTTACGTTTATATTATTATATTTATATTTGATTTAATAATATAGATTATTTTCACTTTATCTGTATTTTATTTATATTATTATTACATAATTCCCTTTTAGTTCACAGACCTTCTTCTTCCGCACTTTTTAACCCACGAAAACCAAGTAAAATAAAAAATAAAAAAAAAAGTACAAAATAAAAGAAAACCGACGAGAGTTGAGAGACGGAAAGCGAACGGCGGCGGCGACCGGGAATCATTTAAGCATTGCGGTGTGAAATTTCACACCGATTGCAATAAACATTCAACAATAAAAAGTACAACAAAATATACAACAACAAAAAGCAAGGAGAGAAAGGCCTGAAAAGCGAGAAGAAACCCTTTGCAATGTGGAACAAAATCAATCAAACAGACGACGGGCCACGGGGCGACGGTCGAGGGACTGCGCATGCGCGCACGCCGGATGTGGATGTGTTGTTGGCAAACTGCTACCAGGCGGCGGCATGGGTTAAGCTGGACGGGGGTTAAGAGTACACACACTGGCTGCTGCTGTTGCTGCTGCTGGTGGCGTTAATGGTGTCACTAAGTACGCCGCAAACTGGCGGCCTTTCCATTCGCGGTCTGATCATCGAATGGAACCAATAAAAGTCGCCTTCCCATTGTCTTTATTTTGCGCGGCTCGGCGTGCACTGTAAAAAATGTTTTAGAAAAGAAAAGAAATGAAACAAAACTAAAGACTAAATACTATCCTATTTTTTTTATATTTATCAAATTTTTTAAAACAATTTTTAACAATGACAGAAGCTGTTAAACTGTTGTTAATCGAATGCGATCGATATTAAATCGAAAATTGATTAATTGATATTATATCGAAATTTTATTTAAAGCTAAATATTGCTTAGATTGAAAGTAAAGAAGGAAAGTAAGGAATGAATCTATATTTATCAAAATTATTATTAAAATTAATTACTTATCGCATATTTATCGATTTGTACAGCCTTTTATTGATACTCTTAACAAATTTTTAGTTATATACCCCATATTATATTTTTCCTCGAGTGCATCCTTTGCCCATTTCATTCAATTTGCATTTTGTGGCCAGCTCATGGTTGAATGGTCTTGCGGGTGCTGCTTCTGCTGCTGCTGTCCCCCATCCCATTTCCACTTACATTTCCATTTCCACTTCCATTTCCACTACCCAGCTCTATATATGTACATATATGGGGGTGTGGATAGGGGTGGGGGTTGGAGCGGTAGTAGAACAAAAGAGTCAACAATTCAATTGTCTGATTCGGTGTTGACTTTCTTGTTTTCCTGTTCCATCCGCAGTCCGTCAGTTCGTCAGTTGCGGTACATTGCATCTCACACATCGCACATTAGCGCTGCCAATGACAATGACGATTGCAATTCTAAAAAAAAAAAACCGATTCCGATGACGATAACAAAGGCAATGACTTTTCTGTAATATGGTCGAGCGACTTTTTTTGGGTGCTCATTATCCATCGAATGTTAAAAGTGGGAATTCAGTAATGGTATCAGGTAGTAGTTAGTAAAAATATCTTTATATCGAAACTAAATCGATATTAAATCGATAATGAATCGATATTGCATCGATAATTAAGGCTTTATTTGTTTTATCGTCATTCATTATATTTATTATTGGAATATTTTTCAATAAAATCTATAATATCGATATTTTAATCTTAAAAGCATCATATCGCATCATATACACAATTATTATTATTTCAACTTCTCCAACCCCATACATCATGCGTTTTATCTATATTTCCGCCAAACTCCCCCGATATGTATATATACCAAATATCTACTATATGCGGGCGCGATCGGGAACCGCAAACAAAAGCGATCCCATGCGAGGACCGATGGTTAATTGCCCCTCCAAGAGCCAGTACTCTACTCCACTCTAGACTCTCTCCAGTCGTATAAATATTTTTTCCAATGAAACATTTTTATGTTAATTCGAAAAATTGTTTTACAACCAATTAACTTAGCCAATGCACCAAAAAGATCAACGGACAAGATCGCGCACTGCCACTGGGCAGGCAGAGTGGCTTCCCGAGGGTAATGCCATGTCCAAGGGGTCCAGGGGACGGAACTGGAGAGCCGAGAGGGTGAGTGAGTGTCGATCGCATGCCGCTCGGAATTCCATTATCCATATTCTGACGGGGCTCTGCCCTCGCCCTGGCCAGCGGGTAGGCAGGTGCACTGGGAACCCTTGAGTGGTGGTGCTGGTTGTGGTGGTGGTGGTGGTGGTGGTGGCGGTGGCAACCCTCCGTTGGATGTCCTGTTGCTGCGGGTCAGTGCTGCCTTGCTAAATCAATCAAGCGGGGTGAAGGAAAATTATAAAACGGGAAAAAGAGATGTAAAAGAGCCAAAAATAGTACAAGGAAACATTAAGATATAGACGGATTAAATACACTGGGTTTTTATGAGGTATAATAAATAATAAATAAATAAGAAAAATAATAAATATTAAAATTAACAACAAATTAATAAATAATAAATAAATAATAAAAAAATTAATAAAAGAAATGTAAAATAAAATTAATAATAAATTAAAATTAATAAAAAATAAATCATTTAATAAAACAAAATTATAATAAAATAAATGTTAATATTAATAATTAAATAAATGTTGATATTAATAATTAAATAAATAAAAAATATAAATAATAAAATGTATTAAAAAAAAGAATAATATAAATAAAAAATAAATTATTTAAATAAATACAAAATAAAGAATAAAATACAATAAATAATATTTTGTTTTTATAAATCAGGTGGCAACGCTTTTAAAGGAGTTTTCTTTTAAATCAAACTTTGGAAATATTTTCTTGCTTTTTCCCTAAGTTAAATGAGCTTCAAAATAAAAATAATAATACAAATTAATAAAAAAAAAAATATATAAGAAATTGTAAACAGCTGATCAGCTGATATTTTCCCATGTGGCATTTCCGTCAAATGTCCGTTTTTTTTTTATAAATCTCAGTAGGCTTTGCCCTTTGAGTTTTTGGGCTTCAAAAATTTACCTTTGACAGAGACCACAATTAAAAAAAAAAAAAAAATTCGATCAAGACTCTCGTCAATAAGGTCTCGGTAGTTGTCATTGGACACCACGGCAGCATTCCACTCGCAGTCAAGCTGCAAGATAAACCGATCATCATAGCGGATTTCGATTCAATAGCCTCAGTGTTCCGTCTTCGGACTCTACAATTTCAATTAAAATGCCACTCGTGGCTATCCTTCTCACTCAGTCACACACACACACACACCAAGCCAGTGGTGGTGACCTAGGGCACAGGTGAACGAGCCACAGGTGCGAACGGACACCGGGTAACCCGACCTGCGGTTGTGTCATGTAATTAGGAACTTCCCCTTTGGAGAAGGCCTATCGATGGATCGATGAAGTCATTCGGCAGCTGCTTCTGTTTTTATTTCTTTAGTTTTCATTTTGCATTTCCCTACCAATTTTCTTTTGGCTTTTGGCCCAGTCATGACGGGCCTAAGTGGCCACTCGTGATCCGCAGAAAGAGTGACTTTCCCAGGCCATATATCCAATCGTCCATCCAGATCCGGCGGAGATCTTCATTACGGGCCCAGTGGCTTCTGGTTATCTGGCCGCATTTATCAGTTGGCCTCCAGGAACTGGCCTCTACCACTATAGCATCCTGGCCAAGAGCTTGGTTCTTGGCCAATCCCAGCCAGCTTCCGCTAATCTTGGCCAGCGAATCGGCGTCACGTTGCCCAAGCTCTTCTAGGAGTCTCAGGCCAAACACTAGCAGGAAAAATTGGGAAAAAATCGTTGACAAAAAATATTAAGGAGAGCGTTGAGGTTAAGATATTTATATAAAAAAATATTTAATGGAAAGGTTTTCTTATTTGTAATATATATAAAATATTTTAAATAATCAATTAAAAACACAAGAAGGTACCAGGTGAAAATATGTCCTGAAAAGAGGGTTTCTAAGGTTGTTTTTTGACGACTAAGGGCTTAACAAATATTATTATTGAATGTTTTAAATATTAGGTAACAAAGCCATACCTAAAAAAAATTTATAAAATATTTTAAACAATTTATGAAGTATAAAAGAAATTTCTCCGAGTTAAGTAACGCTAATAATATTTAAAGAGGTTACCTAATATAACCCCAGAAATTAATAAATTAATAAATTAAAATAAAATGTTTTAATTATTAATACCATTATTTAATTAATTGTTATCCAAGTAAAAAAATAATTATATTAAAGAAAACCAAGGAATAGATCATTCCTTCTTATTTTTCTTTCTGGTGACGTGAAAAACGAATAAATAAATATAGAATAATTATAATAAAATAATAAATAAATTAATAATACTAATTATTAATACTTTTCTTTAATAATTTTTATCCAAATAATATTTTTTTGTTAATTAAAAAAATATAACAATAAAGAAAACCAAAAAATAGATCTTATTATTTGGCTTTCGGGCATTGTTAAAGCCTCTTTGTGAACCCAAAAGTTGAGTGTACGACATCTGAGGGAACCTAATTGCTGTGGTGAATTATGATATAGAAGCCCTGTGGAATTATATGGCAAAAAGTA
>VNKB01013465.1:0-13703 GCA_008042735.1 Drosophila leontia | reverse complement strand
ATAAAATATACTAGATACTCGATAACAAAATACGGGTTTAATGAAGAAAATTGTAATTGAAAAATGTATTAGTCAGCTCATTGACAGTATGGTCTCACAATGAGAATTTTATTTTTATATAATTTCGCTGGTTTTTTGAACTGAAAATATATTAGAAAATTAGGAAAAATAATATGTTTTGCGGTGGCAAGGTTTTTGCGGTGTAAAATTAATTAAAATTTTTTTTTGGTAATAATTAAAAAAATTTTAGGCATCATAGGTTAAAAACATAAATTTAAACGATTCTGCATTTATTTATGCAAGAATACTTCGACGAGGAATTCAGAAATTCATAGTAATACGCCGCGAATGGCGGCCGTTTTTTTTGTTTACCTTTTACGGTCGGTGTGACCGTAGTCGTATTACCAAAATAATCCAAGAAAAATTCAAGCCAAATTACACAAAATTACACATATAGTGGTCTCTTTCAAGGTTCTAATGAAGTAGATAATTAATGAAAACTGCATTAGTGTATCATATGGGCATAAGAAGAAGAAATCAGAGTTGCACCGAAAAACTATCGCCAAACTATCGCCACTTATGGGCAGTTAGTTCAACGGACGGTAAATGCGCTTTGACGGTGTGTGGGAAGACCCTATTATTTGTAAAACTTTTTTAGAAGACATCGATTCACTGAAAATCGATTTATTTTCAGCTCAATATATCGATACTATTCTGGTCACGAACTAATTAAAAGCTCTAAGCTTTGTTTATTTTAAAGTGTACTATTAATCTTATCTGGTTTGTCGGGGAACTAGTGATTAGGGGTAATGCCGGTTCAGAATAAACACCTAGAGATTAGTTAACACACATCGCCAAGCCACACCACCTCCAAAATGAAAAACTCTGGGTAAGTTTAAGGGCAAGATCCAAGGCCATTATCCCCCAATCATTTTGTCTTCCATAGAAAATTGAAGGGGAAAACTTTATTCATCACGGGCGCATCTCGGGGAATCGGTAAAGCTATTGCCCTGAAAGCGGCCGCCGATGGAGCCAACATAGTCATTGCAGCCAAAACAGCGGAGCCCCATCCAAAGCTTCCCGGCACAATATATACTGCCGCGAAGGAAAGTATGTGCGACCAGTCCCCCAAGCAAGTGGAGTTTGACCTTTGTACACTTTATATTTATATATGTCCAGTCGAGCGTGCTGGAGGTCAGGCGCTGCCCTGCATTGTGGACGTGCGAGACGAGCGGCAGGTGCAGCAGGCCGTGGAAGCTGCTGTGACCAAGTTCGGGGGCATTGACATCGTGGTGAACAATGCCAGTGCCATTTCAATCACTGGGACACTCGACACTGATATGAAGCGTTACGACCTGATGCAGAACATCAACGCCAGGGGAACTTTTCTTGTGTGAGTGCGGAAACTGACGCTTTATCTGTCTTTCCATTTAACCGCACGGGATCAAACTCTACAGATCAAAGACCTGCCTGCCGTATCTGCTCCGAAGTCAAAATCCACACATACTGAACCTTGCGCCACCACTGAACTTGAATGCGCGGTGGTTCGCCAATCACACAGCCTACACCATTGCCAAGTACGGAATGTCTATGTGTGTGCTGGGAATGGCAGAAGAATTCCGTGGCCAGGGCGTGGCCGTAAACGCACTCTGGCCTCGCACTACTATCCACACGGCAGCCGTGGAAATGCTTAGAGGGTCCGAAGGAGCACTGTACTCGCGAAAGCCCGAGATTATGGCCGATGCAGCCTATGCTATATTTTGTCGCGACTCCAGAGACTATACAGGGAACTTTTTTCTGGACGACGAGGTGCTACTAGACGCAGGTGTTAAGGATCTTTCCAAGTACGCCTGCTATCCGGAGAACATACACCTGCTGGCTACAGATGTTTTTCTAGATGATTCAGGTCCTGTCGCCAAGTTGTAATAATAGTGGTGTGGGAATTATGTATTTACAACATTAAAGAATGTAAATAAAAACTAAATACTGTTCCTCAAACAGTTTATATATATGGGCAACTCTGATGTCGAACGCGACATTTGTACGCATTCAAACTGGAAAAAAACATGTGCCAAGACTTTATTTTAATTTTACAAAAATTTGTAATTTAACTCTTGGTTAGCACTATAGTTGGTGCTAAAATCGACTTTGGACAATTGTTAGTTTTCAAGATAATTACAAAAATGTAAAGCGAAATGTCTGCCTCACTTTTTACGTTGGTTTTTAGTGTTTAGGTAAATACATATAGGCATTTTTTTCTACATTCTTCGAGTGATGTTAGAAAGCAAAAGTCAAAACATAATGCCTCTGTTTTAGAAGTTCTTATCGAAACAAAACATGACCTCTTTTGTGATGTTTTTCAACGAAATAATGAACGATCGCGTTTTCTCGAATTCTCAGTTGAATATTTCGAAAAACATACAGGGTGCGCCATCATTTATGTCGGTATGTAAACATTGAATATCTTTAAAAATAAACAACCGATTTTCAAGTATGAGATATTTTTATTTAATTTGGTTCTTTAGAATTTCTGCAGACTAATTTATGAAAGCAATGTCAATCAAGTGACCGATTTTATTGGACACACAAAATGTGCCCCTTCTTGCTGCATTTCCATTACATTTCTATCATCTCAGTTGGTATAGCGATGATTTCTGCACGAATATTAGCCATAATCTCGTCAATGGTTTGAGGCTTGCTGACGTAAACAAATATCCCAAAAAAAAGAAGTCCGGAGGTGTGAAATCTGGAAATCTGGGTCCAATCAGTTTAGCCTTTTTTGAGTTTTTTGAGTCAAATAAACTGTAGGACCATTTTCAATGTAAAGCGTCACTATTTCAGCGCGTTCTTTTGAAGTAAAGCGATCCATGATTAAAATTCTGCTGAAGTGAGCTTTTCTACACTGGTCTACTCAAGTTAATTGGTTCACTAACGACAAAGTTATTCAATATTTAAATACCGACATAAAAGATGGCGCACCCTGTATGTTTTAGAATATGCTACATTCTGTCAATGTTGATCATTTGGAACACTTTTTAATATGACTATATTGAAAACAAAGGTTTTAAAGAAGTTTTACTGTTTCTGGAGAAAGTAAGGTCCTTCTTACTTACTCTATGTAAACATTATATTTTAAAGATATGCACCGAACGCTGAAATAGTCAGTAAATATTTTCAGGGACCTCGAAGTCGAATGATTGAAAATATTTTATAAATGATTTGTGTGGAAATAGCGAATTACTAAAAATACCGACAATGTATTACGACTTTTGTATTAAATTATTAAATCTCAAATTATTTTAAACTATTGAACCTTTCATCAAGCAGTCAAAAACTCAAATTTATACGATTTTTTTAAAAACAGTTTTTATGGGGCAGCTATTTTCAGTAATTCAGTCGTCAAACGAATACCCTGGATAATTTCAGAAATTCCGTCGCATAGGGAATCCCCTAAATGAAAAGACGATAAGGATGCCAGATCTTTAAATTAGACTCAAGTTCGTCGGGTGGCAACTCTGGTGTTAGGTCGCCATCAGCTGATTTCATCCGTAATCCGCTAAAAAATAACAACGAATTGCCTGATATGATATTACTAAGCCGAAGCGCAACAAGTGCATTCCTTCTGGGCAGGCAACAATTGTGGGGCCACCGATGCGCCTCCGTATGGACGCCTCTGGCGACAGCGTTCAATGCGCCGCCTAGCCGGCGGATCAACTTCACACGAGACGATGTCGTGAGTGCCGCAATCGTAAAGAAACCCCCGGTGAAGAACAGAAGATGGTAGCCCGTTTTCGTTTCAGGGATTATTCGGCATGCCGGAACTACGAAGCTGTGAGGGCTTTTACCTGATGAGAGACAACGTGGAGACGCGGACACAGGAGCTCATCTTAGAAGCCACCTCCGACCAGCGCAGTCGCAAGATGGTCGATATCTTTGACGAACTGTCAGACTCGCTGTGCAAGGTGGCGGACCTGGCCGAGTTTGTGCGGATAGCTCACCCGAAGGGCAAGTATTCTCAGGCGGCGGAGCAGGCCTGTATTAGCATCTGCGGTGTAGTGGAGAGTCTGAACACACATCGCTCCCTCTATCAGGCCCTCAACCATGTGGTCAAGTATGGAGACAAGCTGCCCTCCAGTGAGGTGGACCGCCACGTAGCTAGCCTTTTCTTGTTCGACTTCGAGCAGTGCGGCATCCACCTGCCTGAGAATGAGCGCCTGAGGGTTGTGCGCCTCAACGACTACATCCTTCAGCTAGGTCAGAAATTTATGAACGGAGCAGCGCAGCCCAGCGTTCTTCCCAGGACACAGGTGCCGGAGGCCATCCGCAACTAGTAAGTTCTTGTATCCTTCATATAGTTTAATACTGGGGAAGAATATAATACAAATATCACATAAATTCCTAAGATAGTGTTTTCTAAAATAGCAACTAACTAACAACTCTTTTTAGTTTTCCCACATCGGGCGACAACGTGATCATCACGGGACTGTGCACTAACGCGGAAAACGAGCAGATGCGGGAAGCTGCCTACCGGCTGTACTTGCAGCCATCCGAGAGTCAGGAGGAGCTTTTGCGGGATC
Organism: Drosophila leontia; assembly: GCA_008042735.1. NCBI lineage: Eukaryota > Metazoa > Arthropoda > Insecta > Diptera > Drosophilidae > Drosophila > Drosophila leontia. Next base: position 9,126 of record VNKB01013465.1, on the reverse strand, counting down.
TTCTGCTTTGCCGTCATGAGCTGGCTCGCAGCTGTGGATTCGAGACCTACGCCCATCGGGCCCTCAATGGCAGTACCATGGAGACACCAGAGGTGGTCCGAAAGTTTATTGACGAACTCTCCGAGAAACTGCGTTCTCGAGCCCAAGCCGACTTCGCCATTATGACCCAGATGAAACGCCGAGAGGGCGGGCAACAGAGCGCTCTGGCAGAGATCTGGGACACTCCATACTTCACCACCCAGCTGAGGCGACAATCGCTTGAAGAACAGGCCAATGAGTTTCTGCCTTACTTCTCACTGGGTGGCTGCATGGAGGGGCTGGACAATCTTTTGAATGCGCTATACGGTGTCCGTCTTGAAAACACAGATATGGAACCAGGGGAGTCCTGGCACAGCGATATCTACAAGCTGTCTGTGATACACGAAAGCGAAGGACTGCTCGGCTATATATACTGCGATTTCTTCGAGCGCGCTGGCAAGCCCAACCAAGACTGCCATTTCACTATCCAGGGAGGCAAACGGCTGCCCGATGGGTCCTACCAGATGCCCATAGTAGTGGTTATGCTAGGACTGGCGCAGCCCCGCTGGAGTGGGCCCACGCTGCTTTCGCCAGCCAGAGTGGACAACCTGTTCCACGAGATGGGTCATGCTATGCATTCAATGTTGGCGCGCACCGAGCATCAGCACGTTACCGGAACGCGCTGCTCCACGGACTTTGCCGAGGTGCCAAGTGTGCTCATGGAGTACTTCGCTGGCGACCCCAGAGTTTTGCGCACTTTCGCTCGCCATTTCCAGACGCATGAGCCCATTTCCGAAGACATGCTGAAGAGGCTGTGCGCCTCGAAGCACCTGTTCGCCGCCAGCGAAACGCAGCTGCAGGTGTTTTACTCCGCTTTGGACCAGGAGTACCACGGAGCGGCGGCTCAACAAGGCGTGAGCACCACAGAGACGTTAAAATCAGTGCAGAGCCAATACTATGGTCTGCCCTACGTGGAGAACACTGCCTGGCAACTGCGCTTCTCTCACCTAGTCGGATATGGAGCCAAATATTACGCCTACCTCGTATCGAAGACGATCGCCTCCTGGATATGGCAGACGTACTTTGAATCAAACCCGTTTAACCGTCAGTCTGGCGAAAAGTACCGGGCTGAGATACTAGCCCACGGAGGAGCCGTGCCCAGTCGAAAGCTGGTGGCCAACTTCTTGCAGCGGGAAATGACGCCAAGCGTGCTGGCTGACAGCCTTATAACTGAGATCGATACTGACGAGTCCAAGATCAAGGATCTGATGGTCAGCAGAATCTAACTCCATCCGCTCTACACAACATTTGATTTGTATTTATACATACTATGTGTGTATGTTCATTCTTCGTTAATTATACTTAAATTACTTTAACATTTTTATTTGTACGAAACGAACTCAATGTGGTTTAAATGACTAGGCTGGTCCCAGCGCTGGCATCAGTTCCACGCCTACGAACTCTTTGGCCAATCGAACTCCCAGGAAGAAGAGGCCATAGCTCTTGACAAGCATCCTATGGAGAAAACGAACCGGTGCAGATTATATAAAGTCCTGCCGGGGGATGTTCCCCAAACTCACCATTGGAACTCGTTGTTGTAGATACTGCGCAAGATGTTTAAGGGATTAGAAGACTTGACCATTGTGGATTGATGTGTGATACTAATTCCAACTCTATTTTTGTTTCTTGTTTTTTTTTTTTTTTGCACGAGGCGCTTGGAATTGTCAATTAAGCGAAGGGCTCTGCCAACTCGTTTTTTGTCAAGCGACTAGCGTTGCCAGACTTTTCGATACGAGAGACCAAAAGCATGATAGAATTATACAAGGTAGTCCCGTCGGAAAAATAAGCCCTAGTTCGGCTTATTAAAGTGTGTGTAAGACGGGCATAGCCATAGTAGAATTATAATTCTATCATGGGCATAGCCTGAAATTTTGAATGAAATGACTCAATGAATAAGCACGAGCTGTCAAAAAAAAAGCCCTAAAACCCGAACGATTTGGACCCGACGGGACTACCTGTTATGTCCCTTGAAGGACCTGTGTGACATTTGGGCTAGATCCGGCTAGCTCTGTCCTCGGGCCGTAGGTTCCCTAACCCTTGCCCGTCACACACAACAATAAACATCGAGAGTCGACGTTTGACAACACTATAACACGCGCGGTTTACCTTTAAACACACAAAAACAATTCCATGGCCTCTCACACACACTGACTTAAATACTCCTCCTGCTGAACTGGAGGCCACATGCTCATCCCTACCCTACCGTGCAGTCTGTTCGCATGTTCTTTAATGTTTTCCTTTTACAGCTGCCCCTTGACAAACACACACACACACAAATTTACCCACTCATTCCCCCGGTTCACCCTCTTCCCCCCAAATTGAATTCTACTCCATGTTCATGTTTTCCATTTTTTAGCTTATATTTATGTTAACAATCATAGTATTAATTAATATGCCAAGTATGGTTAGCTTTTAGAATTTCAATTGTTGATTTCTTGTGTACATATGTATATCCAATTGTTTATTTCATACGACACACTGTACAAATTAATCAAATTCCCACTGTAAATATATGCCGACCTACCCGTAAGAGCTCTCAAGGGGGGTTCGCGGGAAAAAATATTTATATATAAAAGACAAGAGAAATAAATATGCCACAAAAATTCCACCAACAAAAATTACACCCTGGCTGTTTTAAATTAACATAAATAAATAAATAAGTAAATATGGACAAATAACAAAAATAAATAAATAAATAAATAAAAGTTGATAAATAAATAAATAAATAAATATGCAAATAAATAATATATCCACAAGAAATAATGGAATAAAATGTTAATTAAAAGTTGTTGCTAATAAATATATAAAAAAAAAAAATATTTGATGAAAAGTACACAGACAAAAAATTATCTACACACTAAAACTGGACCTAAAACTATACAAAAAAAAATTCTGAAGCCTTCTGGCTCCCGGTGCCGCCACTTGGGAGGCGTGTCGGTCTTCCCCGACGAATAAAAACGAATACAGGAATACACTATAGGCCCTCCTGCCACATGCAAGTTTCTGGCGACCGCTCTCGGGGCATCTATGCCTCCAAAGTAAATTTTCGGTTTCGCCGCAGTTGGGGTTAGGGCGAGCCTATATCTTGGAGTCACTTTAATCCTCCAGAATCTTCGAAAATCCTCAAAAAATCCTCAAAAATCCTCAAAAACTGGGCCAGGTCCGTTTAATGACCTGGCCAATCTCGTCCTGAGAGGACTGGGTCTGGTCGAGTGTCTGGAAACGAGAGCCATTGGATGAGGGCTTCATCTCCGGACCACGACGACTCACCTTTCGGTTTCCTCGATCCGGCTTCCCGTCCTCGCTTCCTTTCTTGTCCCTGGTTTGGTGGTTGGAGTTTGGTTTAGGGTTGCACTATTATTTAACACAAATTGTTTTATTTACTAAACAATATTAAATTTTCCGCGCACCCGCGAAAATTTTTTAAATTTTCGGCCGTACGCACTGCGCCTATTCGCTCCCGCTGAACCGATTTAAATGTGCTATCACCCGTCTGCCTTTCTCCTTCTCTTTCTCCCTCTTTCTTTTAGCACAAACCGTTCCAGCTTCAAACCATTCCGGGTCAAGAACCTTGGTGGAGCTCAGATATTCCCCTCTCTTCAGAACGGGGTGGCATCCCTGTCCGATATTGCTTACGTTGTTACACGATATATCGGCAGGCACCGCTTAGCTCTCCCCGATTATTTTAAGTGGCCATAACATACCTTGTATAATTCTATCATGACCAAAAGTACCAGATTGTCAGTGAGCGAGCATCAGCGTTGCCAGATTTTCGCCCGGCCACACTGTTTTATTAATTGTTTTCAGTTTCAGCACGTGCACCGACAAAATATAAAAAATCATAGACAATGGACAGTGAGAACCCTGAATGCAGCATGGAGATTGTGGAGCCCGAAGACGCAGAGAGCGACATGTCCGACAGTGACAGCGACGTAGAGGATGGAGACTCCGAATCCAAGCAGCCCAAGGAAGTTTACCTGCCCGGCAAAAGTTTGGCCGACGATGAGGAGCTGGTCTGTGACGAGAGTGCATACATTATGCTGCACCAGGCATCTACGGGTGCACCCTGCCTAAGTTTCGACATTATTCCTGACGAACTGGGTCAGTCCCGGCAGTCGTTCCCAATGACTGCCTACATTGTGGCTGGTACGCAGGCAGCCCGCACCCATGTCAACAACCTGATCGTGATGAAGATGGGAAACATGCACAAGACGCAGGATAACGGTGATGAGGACGACGACGAAGAACTGGAGGATGATCAGGATGACGTTGCGGACCGCGAGGAGCTGAAGAAGCCACAGATGACTTGCGCTCTTATCAAGCACCAGGGCTGTGTCAACCGAGTGCGCGCCCGTCGTCTGGGCAACACGGTATTCGCCGCGTCTTGGAGTGAACTTGGTCGAGTTAACATTTGGAACCTGACCCAGCCTCTGCAGGCCGTGGAAGATGCTCAGCTGCTGAAGAAGTATGAGCAATCCGAGACCCATCCAGTCTACTCCTTTAGCGGCCATCAGCAGGAAGGCTTTGCCGTAGACTGGAGTCCTTGTGCAGAGGGCGTTCTGGCCACTGGCGACTGTCGGCGGGACATACATGTGTGGAGTCCCCTGGAGGACGGCACATGGAAGGTGGATCAACGGCCATTGGCGGGGCATACACAGTCCGTCGAGGACCTGCAGTGGAGTCCTAATGAGCGCAGTGTTCTCGCTTCGTGTTCGGTGGACAAGACCATCCGTATCTGGGACTGTCGTGCTGCACCACAAAAGGCCTGCATGCTTACTTGTACCGACGCCCACGAGAGCGACATTAACGTGATCTCCTGGAACCGTTCTGAACCGTTCATCGCCAGCGGCGGCGACGATGGATTTCTTCATGTCTGGGACCTGCGCCAGTTTCATAGTCAGAAGCCCATTGCCACCTTTAAGCACCATACTGATCATATTACCACCGTGGAGTGGTGTCCAAGCGAGGCCACAGTGTTGGCCTCCGGCGGCGATGATGATCAAATTGCATTGTGGGATCTTGCCGTCGAAAATGATCCCGACCAGGCGCAAGTACAGGCCCAAAACGAGGACGAACTCAGCCAGCTGCCACCGCAGCTGCTCTTTATCCATCAGGGCCAAAAGGAAATCAAGGAGCTGCACTGGCATGCTCAGCTGCCAGGGGTGCTGCTCTCGACGGCCAACAGTGGCTTTAACATTTTCCGTACTATCAGTGTTTAAGGCCATGTTAAAATAAAAGCTTTAATTTGTCAAGATAAATATGGATATGGAATATTTGTTTGATTTCTTTTAGTCAAGTTATAGATATGTCCAATAATTCTTTATTTTTTAGGCTAAAAAAAAAAAGAGAAAAACGCGCATCAACTACGTGAAATATACAAAAAAATTAAATGTAGTTATTTTATTCCATAAACCAAAACCAAAAAAAATAATCTATTCTTTTAATATCAGTTAATTTCCAAGCAAGAAGAAATTAAATATATTTCGTTAATTGTGCTCTTTAACTCTCTATAATGGGTTCTTATTGGAAACAATATCAGTTAACTTACTTAACATTAAATTGTTTGTAGTTCAACTTAAAAAAAAGTTCTTCAATGAGTCGCAAACTAACAGTGGGAATACTTAAATATTATAAAAAACAAGAAAGGAAGCTAACTTCAGCACAACTTACATAATTCAAAAAATAAATAAAAGAAAATATTTAAAAGTTGTATATTTATACATAGCATAAATAAAATGCTGAAAACACAGACAAAACAGAGTTTTATAACAGTTTACCTATAGTTATTATGTTTACAGTTTGACAGTTACAGTTTTACATTCCCAGCTTTACATTTTCTGTACATATACCGAATTATTATGGAAGCTATATGATATAGTTGTCCGATTTTAATCAAATTGATACCAAAATTCTAAAATAATAACAAAAGCTCATACATATCTCAAAGTAGAATAAAATACGTTGAAAAACAACGAAGTTATAAATTTTTCTTTTAATTTCCCGATCGTTCCTATGGCAGCTATAAGATATTGTCGTCCGATTTTCATAAAATTAAAATCGAAATTCTGAAATAATAAAAAATTGCCATATTTCAAAAATTATTTAAATATATTTAAAAACAGCCAAGTTATCATTTTTTTTCTAAAAATTTATCGAAAATGTATATGGCAGCTATATGATATAGTCATCCGATCCGGGCCGTTCCGACATATATTGAGAGTGACTGTATGCAAAGTTTCATTCAGATAGCATTAAAACTGAGGGACTAGTTTGCGTAGAAACGGACAGACGGACGGACATACGGACATGGCTAGATCGACTCGGCTGTTGATTCTTATCAAGAATATATATAACATACTTTATAGGTTCGGAAAGGTCTCCTTCAATGCGTTGCAAACTTCTGACTGAAATTATAATACCCTAAAAGGGTAAAAAAAGTTCTTCAATGAGTTGCAAACTAATACGCAAACAAATACTTTAATATTATAAAAGAAATACTGTGCTGAAAATTGATTAGTTTGTAAGGCTGTTAAATTTTCTGCTAATTTTCTCGTTTAAATATCTGTTTGTTGTCCAACGCAATAGTTCGTTGTTAACGCAGTCGAATGCCCATTAGGTATGTTAACTTTGATATTACCAGGTATCTGACTTTAGGGTTACTTTTATGCCTTTGCATCGCAGTAAATGAGTCATTTCCGTCCCTATGAAGTATGGCATCAGTAGCCGAGTCGATCTAGCCATCTATATCTGTACGTCTGTCAGTATGTCCGTCTATCCGTTTCTACGCAAACTAGTCTAGTTCGAAGCTATCTGAATGACTACTCTGAATAGTGTATCGAGTATATCATATACAAGCCACAGTATTTGTTCAGCATATATATTTAAAGTAGCAAACTGAAAGGGTATACAAAACTAACATAAACAGTGTTCCGACTTCATGTGAAATTTTGTCCGGCTCTGTTGGATGGTTTTTTAAATAACTATACTGGGACTTTAAAAGACCTTCGTAGGGCCGAGAAATTCAAAACTATCGGACGTATCTTTATTTAATCTAAGTTTTAAAAAGATCCCGTTTCCAGAAACCTTGAAGTGTGCCAGACATTGACATATTTCTCGATCAAGATCTAGGCATATTCGGCCGGGACTATAATTTTCTAATAAATGCCTTACGTTATACATTTTATACGTAACCATATATAAATTTAGTTCTAACCCCATTACATTGAACCGACCCTGGACGCCATGCCCTTAGCGCATTCAGATGACTTTGACATCTCTTATCTTAGAGTTTGATAAACGCGTCGCTTAATCCCACAGTAGAAATGAAGCTGTCGTGGAGACGTATGAAATATAATCCGCCATTTGGCGGCTCTGATCTATTCCTCAGCAGTGCTTTGCTAACAAATACCTCCGAAAGGCAAGATCTATCAACATGGAAAAGTTAAAAGACGGTGAAGTGATTCAGAAACGGTCATTGAGTTTTGTAGAGGCACCGCTAATGGCGCACAAAAACGAAGAGGTAACGGGCTGGGTTGTTTAAGAGAACTGTGCGACCCGTCAACTTCTCACAAGTTTCAGGAGGAGCAGCCGCAATGGAGCTGGTCTTTAAAGTGGGCTGCGATTGGATCCTCCCTTGGTGCCGCCGTTCCTGTTGGATACTGCACGGGGGTAATGAATAGTCCCGCCGAGGTGTGTACAGTTGAAATCTCCGAAGAAAAAAATGAATTTCCACTTGTATGTACATTCAGATCATGCGGTCCTGGTGTAACGAGACCCTTATTTCCCGCTACGATCTCTACTTAGGGGAGTCCAGCTTGGAGCTGCTGTGGTCGGCTGCCGTCTCAATCTTCCTTGTGGGTGGGGCAATTGGTTCAATGACGGGCGCCACCATGGCCAACAGGTTTGGGCGTCGAGGCTGCTTCCAAATCTGTGGGATTCTTCTAGCATTGGGAGCCATTTGCTTTTATACGTGTCGGCTGGGTTCTGTGGAGCTGCTGCTGTTGGGTCGACTGCTGGTGGGACTGGCCGGCGGTCTCCTCACCGCCTTCATGCCAATGTGGCACAGTGAGATCGCAGCGCTTTCTCAGAGGAGCACCTTGGCACCACTCTGTCCGATGGGTCTGACGCTTGGTGTGGTGGTGGCACAGATTTGCAGTCTTCGGTCATTGCTTGGCGGTCCCGAGCTGTGGCACATTGGCTTGTCCTTCTACGGTCTCCTCGTGATAGCTTGTTATGCACCACTAAGATGGTATCACGAAAGCCCCAAGTGGTTGTACATTGTAAAGGGGCGCAAGGAGGAGGCCCGCCACGCACTTCAACAGCTTAGGGGTTATTCGATTGACAGTGCAGCGCTTCAAGCAGAGCTGGACGAAATGGAACTGGAGGCAGCCTCCAAGGTGGCAGCTAGCGGATTCGTGGAGGTGCTGGGAAATCCGCAATTGCGGCTACCCCTCATCATCGTGTGTGCGTTTTTGGGCGGTCAGCAGCTGTCGGGCATAAATGCAGTAAGTAAGATAAAACTCCTAAGTTTCCAAGCATAATATTTGAACTCCGTTTATCCCTGCAGATTTTCTACTACTCTGTCTCCATTTTCCGCAAGGCGGGTCTGTCATCACAGGCAGCCGAATGGGCGAACTTAGGAGCAGGGTCCCTCAACTTAGCTACCTCGATGTTGGGCCCAGTGTTACTAGAACGGGTCAATAGGCGGCCCTTGATGTTGTTTTCCACCTTTTCCACCGCCGTTTTTCTATTTATGCTCGCCATGATGCTGTATTTTATTGTGAGTATAAGTGTACGGTCCTAAGTGCTGAGTATAATGCGTTGTCCTTTCAGGAGAGCTTCAGCTGGTTTGCCATGGGGTGCATTGGATGTATATTCTTGTACATATTCTTCTTTCAGTTCGGTCTTGGACCAATGCCTTTTTTCATCGGAGCAGGTCCGTATCATTATGTAGTAGATAATATGTAATAATATTACAAGAAGGCGTTCCTTCTTCATTTATTTCAAACTTGACCAGAACTATTTGAGCTCGCCCCCCGTCCCATCGCG
>VNKB01013461.1:0-12341 GCA_008042735.1 Drosophila leontia | reverse complement strand
TTACAAGAATGGATTTGGGGACATACATGGGGAGTTTTTCATTGGCCTGGAAAAGCTGCACCTCATAACCAAAGCTAAAACCTATGAACTTTATATTCAGCTTGGAGATGTAAATGGGAATACTAGCTACGCTCATTACAATGATTTCGAAATTGGCAGCGAAAAGGAAGCCTATTATCTAAAATCGATTGGAAATTATTCAGGAACAGCCGGAGATTCGCTAGATTATCACAAGGGAATAAAGTTCACTACTTTTGATAGGGATAATGATATGTATTCGGAAAATTGTGCACTAAACGATAAAGGTGGTTGGTGGTTTAAAAATTGTGCAATGAGGTAATTACTTTTAATAATTTAATGAAATACAATTTGAACAAATAATTGTAATTACAGTAAGCTAAACGGAAAGTATTTCAAAGATGGAAAATCGAACAAAGAGAATGGCATTACTTGGGGACATTGGCATAACTTCGACTATACGATCTCCCTTACCTTTGCTCAAATGATGATAAAACCAAAATTCGTACAAGGCGAATAATAAACCATCAACTAAACGGAATAAATGTAATTTAAAATTAATAATATACATATATAAAATTTGGCAATAATGTAATATTTCTCTAAACTCATTGGAATTTTGTTGTACTATTTTTTAACTTCAAAATTATACTTTGGTTCTATTTGAAAGCTATAAAGTTGTATGTAAATTATAAAATCCCATATATCTGTAATACAGATTCTATACCTGAGGTAAAAACCCTCTAATTGTTTTCTGTGTACAATATATTTATCGAACAAGAGAGCCTTTATTGCGATAGATTTGTCGATCACTTTTTATTGCAGTCATGATTCATGAATCCAAATCAGTTATAGCCTGACTTCAAGGGGAGCCAAACGTTTCTGAGACGAAAACAAAACGCAATTCCAATTGTTTACATTTTCATACAGAAGTGTTTGTGTGAGTGCTTAAATCTTTACCCCAGATCATGTACATAACTCAGCATTTTTTTGTACACAAACCATAGCTTCATGATATACATATATGTATGTGTACATATTGTGTAGAAGTTCCAGAAAAATCATCATTTAGCAACAAATCTTTTTAAAAATAAATGATTATGGTGTTAACAATTATCTTAAATATGTTTAAATTAAATAAAGCTTAAAAGAAAGTTTACTGACAAAGCTTACAAGTTTCATTTGAACTTATACATCTCTACATTATATAATATTTTAATACCTTAAGTAGTAATTTTGTTCAATATTCTCCAGAAAATCATGGCCAGCGGATCCCAAAGGCGTGCCAACGAATTCGACTTTAAGAAGCTTTGCGATACTTTTGCCGAGATCTGTCCCGACTTTCGTCGTGGCCCAGAATCGCAAGTTCTGGAAAGCCTGGACTTTGCCAATCGGGTTTTATTTGAGCTGGGTCCCAAGATGCGCCAGCTGAAGCAGAGTGGAAGGGATCAGATGTGGCGCCTGGTCTTCAATGGTGGAGGAAGCGTCTATGTCTACACTTATACTTTCCAGAAGCCAATCACCGGCCAGCCTCGGCTTGGCGGTGGAAAGCTCTACCTGACGTTGAAGCAGGCCGGCCTGCTAGCGGCCAGCAGACTCTGCTCTCTTCTGCCGCTACAGCACAATCCTCGGGACAAGATTCTGCTGACGCCGCTCGCAAGGGCCGTCTTTGATCCATCGAATATGTCGAGGATTGCCCTTGCCCTGGGCAACCTCTTTCGGCAAACCATCGACACTGGCGATGTGGTCCGGGCTGTGATCAGCAGCTGCCAGAGTGACGGCTTCCATCTGAAGCACAGCCAGAGTCACATTGCCTTGGTGGCCGTGGGTGTCACAACCCGTGACTCGTCGGATCGCAAAAAACTTCGCAAAAAGACCATTAAGCAGTACATAAATTGCGGCAAGGCTTTCGACCTTAGTCAATACAAGATATACAGTCAGTACTCTAAGATGGACCAACAAATCGCTGCAGAGCCTCCGATTCCAGATCCAGATCCTCCCAAGGTTAAGCAAGCCGGTCGTAATCTGAATGTGAGCGGTGTGCTGCGCTCCATTGCCAAGTCCACCGATGATCCACTGAGTGGCGAGACCATCGATATAAAATTCAAGACTCCGAATTCGGAACAGCAAATCAAAGTGGAGGGCATGGCCATGTCAACAGAGGTCCTGTTGGAAGGCACAACCATGGAGCTCATGAGGTGCAAGCTGTTGGGGTAAAGGAAGTCATCATCTGGCTCGTCTGCTGGTGGCTTGTAAGACTACAAACCTACAGAGAGTTTGAGATAATCTTGTTTTAAGTTTAATTTTTATATTTTCAAGAACTTTTTTTAAGTCTCTTTTGAAACCTAAAACTCAATAAAAATATAAAATAAAATCTATATATATATAAAATCTATTAAATAGAAAACATTTTTCGCTCAAAATGTATTTTCTCAAGTGTCCACGGGAGTTCCCATATGTCTGTTCCCTTCGACTACATAAAATGTGTTGAATTTTGTAATTTCCGCCGTGTCCTCGCCGCGCTTTGATGGTGGTGTCAATCAGGCATTAATTTCAAGTGCTGAACAATATATATGGGTCTCGAAGGCGATGCCGCCGCAATCCTTAGACCGTAAAATTTTACGGCCAGTCTCATTTTTATCATCGAAACGGGGCGGAAAGGGGGTCGCATCGGTGCCAAAATAAAGGCGGTTAAGTGCACAAAAAGGGCGAATGCGGAAGATGAGTTCGCAGTTCATAAAACGGCAGACGGGCTGGCTGCTGCTGCTGCTCCTGCTGCTGCGGCAACAAAGCAAATTGGTGGACAGCCAGGACATGGGACCTCCGTTCCGGCGCAGGATGTCCGCATGGGCGAGTGTTGCTGCTGCGGGCGTTCCCTTTTACGGTCATCGGGTCACTAGTAAAAATAATCTTATGACCGCTTATCTGCCCCCACAAAGCGGGGGAGAGCTCTCTCTGTCGGCCTGCCATCTGCAGTGCTGCCTTTGAGGACGCACGCGACTTCCGGAGCACCGAAGGACTCCTCCACGGCACTTGAATGGTATCAGACGAGGCTCTTATTTATGTTCAGCGTGCATCGTAGCTTCAAGATGGAATAAGAATAAGTTATAGAATTAGATTGCCCTAAAAAGGGAGGTTGAACCTTGTTTTCCTGCTAAATTAATTATGAAATAAGAGAGAGTATAAAAAGATTAGATTTACAAATTTTTAAATTATTATAAATTATTATAAAATAAATTATTTTTAAGCTTGTAGCATTTATAATTATATTACCATAATTAGGGTCACTTAAATTTTGACTTGAAAACCTTTTGTTAAATGGGATTTGTTAATTAATCTTTACAGTGTACTTATGGTTAGGCTTTATGTATCTTCTTAAAATCGTCTTAAGGTGTTATGGCACTGTCTTCTTTAAATTAAAAGAAATATCCCAATCTCTCTCTCAATCTCAGACCATAACCTAGATGCATCTACATTACCTGTCTATATCTAAGCACAATGCAAACTACCTTCATATTCTCATCAAATGTTTCACATTCTGTATGTGCCCATAAAGGATGGATGTGCGGTGGTGGTGTAGGCGAGTCCTGGTAGCCGCCCCAAGAACATACATAAAAGCCTTTGGAATTGCGAACCAAGTTTGCAATGTACATATGTACACATGCGATTGGGTTTGTTACGAGTATTAGGCCACTCTGAAGGTGAATGGGTCCCGTGGGCGTATTTTGGAATCTCAACGAGGCCCGCGGATGTGCTGACAAGACCTTGGGCGTGTTTGCGATGCGATACAACTTTGCCGAATTTTAATTGATTCCTTGTACTTTGTCTATCCGATAATGAAGCTGGAATATATATACGCAAAGTGTATTTACCTGTGGGGTTGAGGCATATTCTGAACCGATATTTATTGCTCAAAAGACCATTAAGCCAGTGCCATAGTCATTTGGATAATTGAGTCATCAATTCGCTTGAATAAATCTTTTCTACGACCTTTTGCTGCAACATGAAAAGGTGAATTGATTAAAAACATACATTTATTTGAATGCAGAAGGAGTTCTCAGTCTTAAGTGGATAGATGTTGTTGGATTTAAGTCAAGAAAACCTGCAATGGAAGCCCGAGGAAATTTCTTATTGATTTGCCTTCGATATACACTTGACCCACTCTCGGCGGGACCCACTGGGATTTTCGTCTTCCCCTATTTAATTTTATTTGTTTTCGGCGTGCTGCCAGGATTTTATATTTATTTTTTTTAAGGCAGCAATCGGCGAAGGCTAACATAAGTAACTACATACGTATATAACCATATATATACATATTGGTTACATTTATCTATATGGGCTTGTACTTTTATTGGCGTATCTGCATCTGTGTATCTTTGCCATTTGAATGGCTTTTTCTGCTTTGTGTATCACCGATTTCAGCATTCGATTTCAGCTGTCTCGCCGTTTGCAATAAAAATGTTGATGGAATGGAATGCTGCTAGTGAATTTTATTGGCTAATCCCACGCCACGAAATAAATTCTAAAGGAAAACAAACAATTAAAGGCGTTTTGGGGAATGGTATTTATATTATGTTTTACAATGAATGAATGTATTATAAAAGGTATTCTGACTTGTTTCAGACTTTGCAATCAATTGAAAACTATTTGAATTTAATTTTCTTTATGTTTATAGCCCTTTTCCATCAATAAAATCAACAATCAAATTGTTTCCGACTTTGGAATTATTTTAAAAATATTTGTATTAATTATTGTTTATTTTTAACTCACTTTAACTTGTTCCCAACTTTGAAGTTTTCATTTTAAAATATTAAATCATTTTTGTATATTTTCGAGCTTCAAAAACTCTTCTTTCTGCCTATAAAATACCTTTTTAAATTTCTAATATTGTAAGATTTATTTTTCCCAAGTGTAAGCTCCCTCAAACATAACAACACTTGCGGAAAATGCCGGTTCAGGCTCGTAAATCGCCCAAAAAACACGCTCCATGCATAACCAGACCATGAGTTTCCGCCTCTATTCGGGGCCAAACACGAAAATCAATCGAAATGTAATTGAATTGCAAGCACTTGAGAGCGAAAACCGCCGAGGAAACGCATGCATATTTTACGTGAGCGATTTTCCTTCCAAGGCGAAGCCTTCGCGAACTAAAACGAAAAACGAAAGCCGCAAAATTTGGGGGCAGAGTGTGGAAATCCTTTTACCCAAATTGCCCGCAAAATATGCAAAAACGAAAAACAAATAGGGCCCATGGAGCAGAGGATCCTCCGCTCTCTCTCTCTCTCTCTCTCTGCTTAAAAAAAACATTCGCCGACGGCGTCCCACGGTGCGTATGAGTAACGTCGGCGGCACGTACTCAACGTATTCGTCATATACGCCGACAGGACAGAGTCTCGGGCAATTGGCAAAAAATCGAATCGAAAATGTTCCTTTTTTTCCGGTCTCCAAGGACCCCCAAAGGCGACATCGTCTACTTGCCAAAGAAGGAAGCGGAAATGTAAGCGATGGCAGAAAACGAGAACGGATGGCGGAGCGGCGAAAACACTGGCGTGGCCATGCATGAACGCCGGGCGACTACGAAGGCCCTACGGTCGTACACAGGCAGCCCAAGTTTGTGAGTGCTTGTGTGTGTGTGAGCAATTCCGCCGGATGCGCTGCAAGTGCACGAACGCGTCCACGAGAAGATGAGCAAATTAACCGACCTCACGCGGATGATTTTTTGAATTTGCGCCAGCCTGCCTTCTGTTTTTGTTTCTGTGAGGAATCATTGATGTTCGCCTAATTGAAAATTCAAAGCTTTTGGCCCATAAAAAGAAAAATCGAAATTCATTTCTCGCTCAGTGGGAGTCGTCGTTCTTTCAATTCAGAAAATATATTGACTTTGCATTTGGATTTATACTTGAAGATGGGTTTTAAGGATAGTCTAAGAGGGGATTTAGTCTTTAAAGTATACTTTAAAGGATATTAAAGAACAACAGAAAAATTCCTGTAAAGTAAGTGAAAAGTATGAAAAATATATGTATTAAAAATATTTTATATTTTGTAAAGAATATGTAATTTACATATAAAGTAGAATTTGCTTTTGCCAGTTTGTTTTTCTCTTCATGAAATAATATTTACTAAAAGATGTTACTAAAGACCTATGGGAAACTTAGTTAATTAGGCAACAGCTCTCCAACTTGAACGTTTTTCCAACTTTTTTTTTAATGTAATTTATCTAAATTTGGTTTTACTAACCTTTATAAAAAGCTTGGCTGTGAATTAGCTGCAAACATCGTTGGATTCCCAGTATATGACCGGGCTTCAGTGCGCTACATAAACATTCCAACTTTACTTTAGGGTGGGCTTTGGGTTGTTTCCAACTTCGCGACGTGTCTCTGAGAGTTGGCGTTGTTTACTATGCGTTGTGTGTGTGTGTGTTTGTGCCAGAAGCTGGTAATTCATTTTTAATATTTTCCTTATGAATATTTGCACGAGCTTGTCTCTCACCTTCAAGCCCCAGCCTTTCGCTCCCATGAGGGGGTGTTATTTTCCCTCTCAACTTGAATCCGCCATTATGTTGTTCATAAACGTGCACACCTGAGTGGCGGGAGGACTGCTCCCAAGCAGCTTCCTTCCACATCCATTTTAGTTATGCCTTAGATTGTCATATTTCAGGATGTAACGACCAGGCAGATGGACAAGTCGACAGCTAGACAGTTTGCCATAAGTACACAAAAAATAATAATTAAAATGGAATAATGGTAGCTTTAAATCAAGAAATTATAAGTTATACTACCTTTTTACTACTATATTTAGTATAATTTAAAGTATTAATATGATAATATTAAATAATAAATATTATTTAATAATATAGTTTGCCATTTTCCCCGGTGTACCTGTTCCATTGCTTACATGTGTCGATGATAGGCGGCTCCTGTCGCATCTTTGCAACGTTTTCTTCGACTCGGTGCCGGAGTTTCCTTGGAAGCAGAAAAACAAAAAAAAAAAAAAAACTTGCTGATAGTGCAGTTTCCCCCACTTTAAGCCCCAGGAACCTTCTTCACGTAAGGAAAGTGTGTTGAATGTCGGGCTTTAAAGACCTCGCTTGGTCGTAGCCAAATTACCACATCAACTACTGCCAGAACAGGCCTGTTAAAAGGGGAAAATTACCAGGACTGATGGTGTCCTCCAGTTTTGATTGCACCAATATGTCCCTCATCAATGACTAGGAAATTATGTAGAGTCTGTGGTATCTAAGATGGTTTGCTAATTGATCCTAGAATGCTTTAAAAGTATAACGTAGTTTGAGCTTCTAAGCAGCTACTAAGCTTTAAATGTAATTAGTTTTCACCCACACAAAACATAAGCAAGTTTCCCTGAAGATTAGTATTTTATTCCCTTCCAGGTGTTTGGCAATATTCAATCCGAAAACGCTCTTAGCTAGTTGTTGTGGCCACTGCTCCCTTTGCTAGTTTTCACCTGACAAATGCAGCAGCCACTCGTAAATAACCCAATTTACAGACATTGGAACACAGACAAAAGTCAAATTTATGGCACCACAGCATTAACTACACCCCGGGGACGCAGCAGCGCTTAATTACGAGCCATGCTGGCCAACTCTTACAACATGGCCCGGCCAAATGAGCGTGCCAAATTGGCCTGCAGCAAAAGTAAATCAATTTCAAGTTGTAAGCACACGCACAACCCCACTCGCAGGACACGGAAGGTAAGGTATCCTTGAGCTGGGGTCCCGTAAACTATTTGCAGTCCTGCTACACATACATTTCGAGGTTGAACATTTTCTATCCATTAAGGTTTACCGAGGCGGATATATTTAATACATTTAAAAAAAATCATCCTTCTTAGATAAAAATCCCATATTAAATATCTTAGAATCCTTGCAAAAGTTAAATTATTTCAAAAGCTTACATCACCTAAAACAGGAGTAAAAATATATTAAAATCATGAGTGAATCTGTAATTCCCATGGCTATATGCCATCACACGTAACTGCCAATTACACAAATGTGTGTCATTTGTAATCCTACACCCCAAATACTGTGGGTAAATATCGAAGACCATGGGCAAATATCAATAACAAGTGTTCAATGTCTGCCCAAGATGAATTATTATAAATGGATTAAGGACGAATTCTGTGTAATAATTAACTGCTATTTGTCTTGCAAACACTGGACTGGTCTGGCCATCGCCAGGCCAAGTGTTCGATGGGAAATGGGATTCGCCTGTGTGCATAATGTGGTTTCCCAGCGTTCAGATGCAAGGATTGGCAGACAGGACACAACGCCTGATTTGCAGGGTCATCTGTATGTGCGGCAAATGGAAAATTTTGCAAATTTCCTAATTACTTACGGCTGGTTGGTTGGTCGGTGGGGTGGAGTGCGTTCAATGGTCAATTGTTCTGGTCCCAGGAACTGCACCGCAAAATTTACTGTCTGATTTGCCCGGGCACACAGTTCGGAATTGATGTCTTTGACACACCATGGAGAGTGGAGTGGAGTGGTCCACTGAAGCAAACAGATTTGTGATAATTTATATTTGAGCTGACCAAATAGTCAGCAATTGCCCAGGAGTCTGGAGTTCAAAAGGAGGGTCATATGTGCGGGAGACCAGATCGTTGATGTAGAGGGTACAGGCAGGGAGCTGTTTTAGTTTTATAGGATACATTCCCTGGAACAGAAAGTTTAGATTTTGAATTAACAAATTTATTAAATATTAAAAATACGCTATCCTTTTCTCGGGCCTACTGATCCACATTTCTAGATTTTTTTTTAGGAAGAAATAACGAGCGGCGTTCTTTAAAGATGCTGAGGATGCAATGTAAACATAAACATATTTGACATACCTACATATGTATGAACATAAATACATACATAAATATGTTTAATTTTACGTACATACATAAGCTTTAAGTTACTGGATCCTCTGTCAACTGAATAAACATAAACAATTTTTTCTATGCGTTAGCAGAAATTTCTTTATATCAATTCGTATTTAAATACCCTCTCATTTCTTGTTTACAAGCATTATATTATTTATATATAATATTTTGTATTATTTACTTATTATGGACTATTTTTATTAATTAATTAATTAAATACCAAAGTTTAAGTTTTGCTATTTCGTTTCACAAAAATACAATACCACAAAATGTCTTTTTAAAAATATATACATAGTAATTCATTGTAATAAAGCTTTAAAAACGAAATAAAGTTAAATAAAATATTTACATAATATAATTTATATCCGCTGGTAATAAATAATTAATTAATTTATTAATAATTAATAATTATATACTACACTACAATAGTTCTACCAAAACACTTTAAAATTAGCTTAGAGGTGTCTCCTTTTCAGTTTTATGGATTTGAAACAAAAATATATTTCTGTTTTCACTATATCGTTTTTTGACGTGTACTTCTGATAAATTTTCTAATGCGTGAAATGATCCAGTTCCACCAGGGACCCTGAAATGGAATGGAACTGATACGATTAAACTGTTTACGAAGTTCAGATCTTTTCGAAGTGTCGTTAAGCTTGGTTGTGCGAGAAAAAGCTCTGTAAAACTAAGTATGTATTTAGATATATGTATAGTAATTAGTAAATAAGTATGTAGTATATAGATTCACAGTTTCTAATATCTGAATGTTTTTATAAGTGCTCGCTAACAGAGTTCTTTACCCAAAAAGAGACGAGGAACTCATAGTTTCATTAAATAAATACAGACGTATAAAATACAATGTATATTATACATCCATACCTACATTCTTAGATAAATCTTGGAGCTTGAAACGAACATATGTACATATGTATATTTATGTATATACGTACGAGCGATTTAGTTTCATCATTTCGTACGAAATGATGATGAGATTTGCAAAACTGAATTATTTAAATGCTTGATTTTAGGAGTGTTTTAATAACTTGATTTAAAAAACAAACTCCTGCTAAACTTATGATGTAGCACAAGATAAGCTTAGACAATATAAAAAAGAAAACTATATGTTTCTAGTATTTTCAGCAGATCAATCGTATTATCCAAAAGTAAACAAATATGGATGTTTGGTAAGTATAGAATAAACTAATTGAAACACCTCCTCAATAAACAATTATACATTTATTGGCAGGCTACAACCCGTCTTTGCCAATTTGATCGAGAACAAGAAGTTCTCTGACTGCCGCATTCTGGTGGAGAACGAAGCCTTTGATTGCCACAAAGTGATCCTGGCCAGCTGCTCCGAGTTTTTCGAGCGCCTGTTCCTGGGCTCCTTCCGGGAGGCCAAGTCCGATGAAATCCGTTTGCAGGAGGTTAAACCGAAAACCTTTGCCATGTTCATTCAATACGTGTACACCTACAGCAAGGAGAAGCTCAACGAGAGCAGCAACTCCATGATAATGGACCTCCTTACCTGCGGAACCAGGTGGCTGGTGGATTCTATCGTTTCTGAATGCGTGAAGATCCTAAAGTTACGGGTTAATGATATGATGCTCGACGATCTCCTTGATCTTTTCCAGAACGCGCACAGCATCAATCACCAAGAGCTGATAGAAATTTCGGTGAAGGTGAGTTAAAGACTAATGAAGTATGATTTTATAATCTTATCGGTCGTGTATTCTTATAGTTTCTGCGAAGCCGCTTTTCTACGGCTATGAATTGTTATGATGTCCTGACCATGACCTCGGATGTCTTTGAGCAGTACACCATCATTACTGGTGGCTACTTGCCCGAGATCGAGCGGTTCAAGATGATCGAGGCCTATGTCACTGTTAATGGTCTGATTGATTCCGATCCAGCCAAGACCTCGGATGTTGAAGTGCACCGTAAGAAAGAGGGCGATAGTGGCATTGGTGAGTTGGTGGCCGCAAAAACATCATCCGATGACGACGAGCAAGAGTCTTCTGAGAATGAGGAATCAGAGGACAAGGAAGAGGATGAGGCTAAGGAACGTGGCACGGTTGAGAGAAAGAATACAAAAATAAAAGTGCTGCACTCGAAATATGTAGAAATGCTGCTGAGCCACATAAAGTTCAATAAGATGATGAAGAGCGAATTTTACCACATCGTTGGCAAGTCTCCATTATTGACCTTTAAAGAGAAATACGAAAATATGTACCTAACTCAACCAGATAAACTGGAATAATATCATAAAGATTTATAAATCTTTATTAAATTAATCGAAAAAACGATTATTCGTTGCGTTATAAAATGAATTCATTGAAGTAAAAATGTAAATGTCAAATGCATTAATTTATGTTGAACATAACATTTGTGTTATAAAAATAAAGTAAAATATATACAAAATGCTAAATAAAAACTTCAAGCTATTTATTTTCCCACAAATTCTTTTCGGGCTGCTTTTATTTAATAATTACAAATATATGTACTATACCAAAGTAGTTTAACCCTATTTAGTTACGGATTTGAATCAAAAATAGTTTTGTTTTCACTTTATCGTTTTTTGCCGTGTGTTCCTAAACTAATGATAAATTTCGTAACGTGTGAAACAATCCAGTTGCAGCAGGAACCATAGAATGGAATGGAATTGAAATGGAAAAACTCTTTTCGTAGCTCCGGTCTTTTTGAAGTGAATGTGGTTGGGGTTGGTTGTGTCGACAGAAGCGAGGTACGTATGTGTGTGTTAATGTATGTAGTATATAAGCAAATAAGCATAATTTGGATGTTTTAGTTGGTACTCGATTTTGTTTAAAGTTTAAACTAATAAAACATTAACAGCTTACAAAATATGTTGGACGAAAAGAAAACTTACCAAAAAAGAGACGGAGAAGTTATATACCGACGATTTAGTTTCATCATTTCGTACGATTAAGGGGGTTCCCGGAAATGAGACTTGCACAAACGAATTATTCAAATGCTTACATAATTGTATATTATTTTCGTTTTATAAATGCTTTATAAGACAAATTTTGGACAATATAAACTTAGCACAATAGAAAAATAATATTTATATACACCTGTGTATGTATTTTTATAGTACTTTCAGCAAATCAATCGTGCTATCCAAAAGAAAACCAATATGGATGCTTGGTAAGTATGTAATAAACTAATTAAAACACATTCTGAATAAATTTAACACTAATTCGCAGGCTAAAACCCGTCTTTGCCGATTTGATCGAGAACAAGAAGTTCTCTGACTGCCGCATTCTCGTGGAGAACGAAGCCTTTGATTGCCACAAGGTCATCCTGGCCAGCTGCTCCGAGTTTTTCGAGCGCCTGTTCCTGGGCTCCTTCCGGGAGGCCGAGTCCGGTGATATTCGTCTGCAGGAGATTAAGGCTAAAACCTTCGCAATGTTCATTCAATATGT
>VNKB01013460.1:0-24714 GCA_008042735.1 Drosophila leontia | reverse complement strand
TGGCTGTCTGTTTTCCTTTTAGCCTGACTCTCTGACTGTCTGGCAGTGCCAAAAACGGGTATCTCTTAGCCATGCCAATCCGCGGAGCCCCATGTCCAAACTATTTCTGTGACTGCCAAGCGCTAAATGTGTGTTACTTCCGAGCCATGTCGTGAGGAGTCGCACAGCCGCAGCAACTGACAGGGAACAAGGTAGGGGCGGGTAGCTTTGGCTCAAAGGGGGCACTACTACCACCACCAGCAGGCGACTCTAATGCATGATTTATAGTAAAATATTTATTTTTACTGTTAAGTATATGCCGCAAACAGTGCAGTGAGAGAAATGTAGGGTAAGAAAGGGTAATCAAAAAAAAAAATTTTAAACGATTAATGTTTCTTTAGATACTAAAGGGGTTCTTCTATTTTATTTAAGCAAAAATACTTTTCTATATTTTTTAGAGTGTCTTCATACATGAGATGTCGCATCTCTTGGGGTGGGTGCCTCCTCAGCCACATACGGACTGGGACTGGGTCTGGGACAGGTTGCCACTGTGGCTGCTCCTCCTCCATCTCCTGCTCCTTTTGCTGTCATTGTTTGTGGCCTTATCAGCGGGCATGCAAAGGAAAGAGTCGGCCGCAAAGCCCAGATGAAGTCTAACTGTTATTCCTGGCTGAAGATGGCAGCTTGTTAGCTGGGGGATTCTCGCTAATGTCACTCATACGACACGTTGCACAGAGAGGCAGCAGCACTAGAAACACTGGCAGCCGCAGTGGCACACAGCACAGCAAGTGGCAGATAAAATATGAATATCAAATGCTGGCGCATATAAATCAGACTGCTATCAGCTGATGACCCCATTCAAGAGCAAGGGTTCAGCAGCTCTCTACGCGAAGAGCTTTTCAATAAAGCGTGTCAAGCATAAATCATTCAGGCTATCATCTGCTCAATCGGCCAAAAAGGGAGAGAGTATTTAAGCCAGAAAGGCAGGCAGCCACCATTGAACCGCTTGACGATAAGCATCGTCGTCTTCGTCGTGGCCATTGATTTTGCATTGAGTTTCCTTCGTCTCAGTCTCCTTCTTCTTGGTTTCCCCAAAACAAAAGTGTCATAAATCTTTGAGCCAATCTGCTGAAGGGTTGCCAGCACAATTGGCAAGCCAGCAAGTGTGGCAAGTGAATTGTGGCGGAGGAACACTAATGCACGTATTACGTGCTGAAAACCAGGCCAGAAACCAAGTTCGAGTGGCAAGACGTGAGCCGGCCAAAAGGGAACCGATGAGAACAAGCCCGCTTGAGCGGATTCCGAAATAAGATCCTCAATCACACAGGCAACGGCAACCCTTTTCGAAATTGATTGAGACAAGCAACTTCCTGCCCCATCCATCTCCCCCAAAAATAACCACAAAAAATAAAAACTGCAAAGAAGATTAATGACAAACAGCAAATTGCGCTCAATGTCGCATTAATTGAGGCAATGAGCGCATGAATAAATTCATGAATTTACACAACAAGAAAAATACAAACCCACAAATCGTATTTATATATAAAGAAAAAACAATGACAAGGCGCCAACTTCTAAGCCACAAAAATATGCGCTTCGAGCCAAGGTCGCTTACAACTCTTTGACGGGGCTTTGATTGCGTGATAAAGAGCTTCGAGTCAGCCATTGAGGTTGCCAAAAGAATTACTTAAACGATTCTCTGTGGCTAATTTTTGCTAAAATGTTTTATTTATGTGAAAAGTAATTAACATCATTAAATGCTAACGATGATGCACATACTCAAATTGTAAATGAAAAAGCATTATAAAGGCTGGTAAGTTTAGGGTTTAAAGGGGAGGAAACATATGATAACTAGAGAGTTTTACTGGTTTTATTAAGAATTTATATTATATATATTTTGTTAAGAAAATAAAATAACATATAAAAATCCAAACTGTAATTGGATTTTGGGCAATTTTTCCTATATTTCTGACATACAAAGTTCCTTTTGAATTATATAAATAATATAATTATGTAATATAGTTTTTAGTTTTGTTATCCCTATTTTGTGTATAATTTAGGGCACTTTTTGGTAATTTCTGGACATATGTTGTACGCTTTTCGACAAATTCCAAGAGTTTTTGTGGTCTAAGAGATTCTATTAAAACAATTTCATTTAATATTGCTTTTTCGAAAATGTATTCAATGGGTAATATAGTTCATTTTCGCCCTAAAAATATCTTGTTTAATTTCATTTTTCAACCAAAATTTTTCCTTAAAATATATTTTTCAAGTGTTTCTAGTCTACAATTATTTAGACACTTCCTTCTTGGCACTCGTGTCCAACTCCGGGTTATGCTTGACTTACTTAACACTTGCCATTAAACAAATATCTGTATTTTTGTTGGCGCGTGTTTACGAGGCGTTGGCCACCATTAAGTGTGGCCAGAAATCGGTTAAGGCCTGAAACTGTATTAAAAAAAAAAACAACAGCTACCGCAGCTAAATGCTGGCACACACACTTCAGACACACTCACAACATGGTGGCGGCCAACACACCCAATTTGGCTCTTGGGCCTTTGACGCTGCTGTCTATTAGGCCGGGTTATGAGCAAATTACGGGAGCGCCGCGGCCATAACCAATGCCATGCCCCACAGAAATCTATGGCGGAAAAAGGCTAATTGCACCACAAACACACGGTTTGCGATTGGCGGCTGTTCGATGGCGGTATCTGGCGGTGTTGCTCTGGCTTTATTTTATTTTTTTTTTCTCTGTGGCGGCGGCCTACGCAGCCTGCGGTCGTTGTTTAATATGCAACAAATCAACGCGCCAATTGTGGCGTAAAATATTTACATTGCCCTCTGGCCACAGGAGGGGGAAAAGGGGTGAAGAGGGGACTGAAAACCCCTATGCCTCTGCAAGCCCCTGTTTTGAGCTGCTGTCTAATGTTGAGGCCTGAGGCTGCTTTAGGGAGAGCTTCCTTGGTTTATTTGGAAATTACTTGATGGATGGTAAAAATGTCTATACAAAATATAAATATATATATATTTTTTAAAAACTTATAGCACCTTTCTGTATAAATATTTATATAAACTTTAGAGGAACAAGTAATAAAAGGTTTGGTATAAAGCGTACTTAAAGTCTAAACCCTAACTGACACATCTACAAGCATTTAAAAGTATTGAAATACTTCATTTTTAGCATAAAAATGAAATCTAACATGGCGGAGCACGCAACAAAAATGGTTTCTTATTAAATATTGCTAAGAACATGTTGTGAAACAATTATTAAACTTGGCAGCATGTTAAGCAACACGCTCTATGTACTATCATCACAATAATGTTGCACAACAAAATGTTGCTAGTCAACTAAGGCTAGGGATATGTTGCAGAGCTTCGATAAGCATATTAATTCTTTATTATTTAATTAATAACTACCCTGTTTATTATGAAAATTTATTTAACTTTTTATTATGGTTGCACACAGTTCTACCCTATGGATTTAGGCTATAAAAAACAAACTAGATGCGATAAAACCACCCAAAAAACTAGATCTGCATTGCGTTGCCCACTTGATATTATTATCCTCAATAAACTCTAAAGCTCCCCTGCAGCTTGGCTATTTTTCAAACGGTAATCGCCTACTCGACTGCTGCCACCAATCCCTCTCTACCCCCGTGGCCGCGTAATACCCTGATTTTGTTTATTGCGTTTAATTTGCGCATTGTTTGTGTGGCTTCTGGGGATAATTGCAGGCATCAATTGCAGCGGCTGGGTATAGTGGCACCCACTCACCAAAGTGAGGAGAAGTGGCAATCAAATTGCCAGTGGACAGTGGCAATCAGATTGCCACAGACAGAGAGGAGGCTCTGACTCCTGCCTGGCACCCACACGAACCGCTGGAAAAATTTTGCTAAAACCACAAACTGTTCCGTTTGGCTTTCATTAAGTTTTCAGAGGCTTTTTTCATGAAGTTTTGTTTGTGTTTTTGTTTTTGGCAAGTCTATAATCAACGTCCATTTCGAAGTAGCCGCCTGCTGAAACCCCCCAGTATTTGCTTTTGTTCATTTGTTTGCTGTTTGTTTTTCATTGTTGCCGATGTTATGTTTGCATTTCACGCCTTGTCTACAGAGAGAGAAAATGTGTTAAGCCTTGCTAAATATTTATGAGTAGCTTGCAATGCAAAGAATATTTTGTTAAACATGAAAAGTAAATTTTATCTATATATCAGAGCTTTAAAAATGCTTTAATTTCATTACCAAACATTTGAATTATTTCATAATAAATCTAAGCTATTTCTAAATTTATTCCCAGTGTAAATTTGTGTGTGATTAATCCCCCAAACATAGAACCAATCAAACAGCAAAATAAAAAAAAAAAGAGAGAAATGATTCCCCACTGTTATTGATGATGTGTTGATTAGGTTCTGACAAACCAATCGCGGTCATGTGAACAACAATCAAAGTACAAAATTTCACTTTGAACTCAAGCCGCAAAGGGGTGTGTGCCCCCCGCTGGGTTGGGGGGGCGGCACCCCGAAATGCAACACCCGGGTGTGTGTGTATAGTATGTGCGGTCATAGGCGAAATTTGGGTCACGTTAGCTGGCTGGCTCACGTTGCCAAACTAAACACAAAAAACGATATAAAAGAAAAACCCTAAACCAAAATCATGCAAAGCAGCGTGTGTCTAATGAATTGCCACCCAAATGTGGCTGTCCATAGGTGTACATATGTGTGCCTGCAGTTGGTCTCTGGCCAGCGGAAAAGAGCTGGCCAAGATTTGTGGTTGGTCAAGAATAACGACGACTGTCTGTCAATTGTTCAATATTTATGGAACATAAATCCAACCTGAAAGGGTCATTCACTAATTGGGATTTTTTCGTTTACGTTGGAAGCTAGGAGGTTTTTATGTGGTGGTATTTTTTTTTAGCTGGAAAATGAGTCAGTTGGTGTTGTATTTCAAGGAAAATTTAGCTTTGGTCTTCAATGGGGAAAATCATTTACAGCTTCTGTCTGGGTTGAATTAATTTATGTTGGCTTAAATGGGAGAGAATAATGTTTTTGGGAGGGGTTTTTCATGGGTTTTTCATTCTGCATCAACTAATTATTGTTAGGCAATTAATTTGTTTAGGAAACGGGCTCTAAAAATAAATATTTCAAGACATTTTCCTTCTAAAATAAAATTACTAGGCTTTTACCTTTAATTAAAGCCAAATTAAGACCTAATAGCACCCCAATTCCCTTTCCAAGCTTAATAGTTCACAACCTTCTACACATCAGTGAGTCCCATCCATGACCTTTCTAGTTCTTCCTCGGAATTCGCACATAATTGTTTTCCTCACACAAATCAAATACAATTAAATACGAAAATTCCAATTTAAAGTGAACTTCCGTAAGGGGAGGGCTAAGATATTTGCATTTATAATTTAATGGCAGAATTCCTCGATAAATTGATATATACTCGTATATGTATCTACGTTTGGTTCAGTTCAGTTAAATTCATGGCCACTCCAGTCCCAGGCCACGCCCACTTTTGGCCCACCAAAAGCCGGCTAATGGCCTGGCCAATTGTCGCAAATTAGTGGAGGCCAGCCCAGCACGCACACCAAGACCAAGAGACCAAAACCAAGTCGAAGACCACGTCAAAGACGAAGACGAACAGCAGGTGAAGTAAAGTCGAGACAAGGCAAACACCTAAGGCCAATATCCACATGAGCGGAGAACCTACCTACCAGCAGGCTAACGGTACTGCGGTACTCTCTTGGCCAAGCAAGATGAAGATGGCCAAGAGGAACGAAAGAACAGCTATAAAGAAGTTTACTGCTACAATTGGCAAATTGAAAATTGCTCGCTGGTGGCAGCAGCAGCAGCGATGGCGTTGGAGTCAGCGTTTTGACCGGGGCCAAGGCGGAAGCTTCTTTTGGCCAGACTTTTTTTTTCAGACTTTGGGGCCCAGAGCCGGGCCATGCGTTCGTCTGGCTGAGATAAGCTGACATCCACAACGTGCCACAGACGATGATGCATTTGCCAAGGTACTACTCGCAGCCCAAAGCCGCCGTTGCACCAGACAGAGACGTTTCAATTTCAAACAAGTATTTCTGGCTAAGCCGACTGAAGAAGTGGCTAATACCCTAGAGGGGAGATAAAGAAAGGCTGAGAAATACTCTTGGAGGTTAGAGGAAATGTAAAGGAAATATTCTAAGATATATATAAATTTGGAAAGCGTTAGGTTACCTTTGAGCTACTTTAAAAATTCTTAAATAATTTCTTTATGTATTTTATGCCTAAATAAACTATTTTTTTCTTTGCTCAACTTCATTTTAAACATTTAAAATATAGTTTCTGTTACATTTCGTAAAATGTTCATTTCTTTCTGTCATTTTATCATACCCTTCCCTAAGTCTACCCATAACTCCAAGGTATTTCTCTCTCAAAAAAGCAACAAAACGGTTTTGGCCAGGTTCAATCTGGCAGGCAGGCAGACATTTTAATGAAGCCGCCGTCAGGCAGCATTTGAGCCACTCGTGGCTCTGGCTGTATCTGTCTGGCTTGTAACGGTGCCAAGTCCACGGGTATAAAGTCTATATGTCTATAAGTCTACGCACCGGGCAACGGGCACCGAAACGAATGACTTAAGCGACGAACTTGAGGAGCTTAGCCAATGCGTAAGACACGGCTCTAAGATTACCTAAGCTCTAACCGCTCCAAGACCCTGGTGTTTAGAGAGCCCAAAAAGGGTAGCACTCTAAGAACACCCTCGTATATTAGTAATAATGTCACTTTCAAACTTTCGCTACCTGTCTTTCAAACTTGACCCAATTCTTTATGAATCTTATTTTTCTTTTTTTTAGGGGAAACACCTACACGGCGACGACCCAGGTTCTGCTCTATAATTAAAACTCAGCGAAACGAAACGAAATGTTAACTTCAGAGTCCACTTGATCTGGGGAATCCACGCACTTGATTGGCACTGGAAAGAGCCCGAGTTTAGGCGTTAATTGCGGGTTCTGGCAAATTACAGACTCTTTGGGTGAAATGCACTTTCTCTTTGCCGCTGAAAAGTGAGTGAGTTTCAGCCCAGATTGTAAGGGGGATTTGGATATGGATTTGCTTTATATATGAGAAGGGGACTTGAGTTGAATCAGCGTGGGCGTAATGCCAAAAATCGCTGCCAGCTGCCGTTGCTTACCTTTTGTTTAGTCTTCTAATTGCTCCCGAAGATCGCCGATCACATTACTGCAAAGAAATAAATAGAGAGAAAAAAGGTAAAGAAACACATGAGTTGGCAAAAGAGAAATGCAAATTAGTTTATGAAAATAATGAAAATCCATACAAGTAGAAATAAACTTAAGCAGACAATGAACTCCAGAGCAGAGCTCTTCAAGTGAAGAGAGGCTTCACTCCGGGCTACAAATTGACATTGTTTCTGTATTTATTTTGGACATGTGTTGCCGCCTTTGTTAGCCCATTTTTGGCAGTTCTGTAAGTGACTTTGATTTCGATTTGATTTATTGCCTGCAATTGTCGCAGATCTCTGTCTCACCTGGAAAGTGAAAACTTTCGAAACTTTCAATTTGGTGACTTAATTTCTTGGCAGACTCAGAGCCACAGGGCTAATGAAATCGAACTGCCGCTTAACAATGGCAATAGCACTCTTATTGTCACTCTTGGCCAAAGCCGAAAAAAAGCTTTGCCCAAGCAATTATCAAGTGCACTTTTACTTTCATTGTCGTGGAAGTGCTAACAACTGAACAAATTTTCTCCCAGAGTGAGTGAGTAATGCTTATTTTCCTTTTAGCAATGGCTAATGAGCCGAAAATGCCATTTCAAAGGGTCTCACAGACAGACAGAAATTACCAAACAATTTCAATGTCTCTGATTCGATTTGTATGGGAAAATATTTCACGGGAGAAAATGAAACGAAATGAAACTCTCACAGCGACTGCGGAGTTTATGTAAGAAAATTTATTACCCTAAAAAAAAAGAGTAAAACAAATGCTTTGTCTTCAGGTGCTAAATGAAAACCATAAAAAAACCCTAAGTTGGCTAAAATTAAAGAAAAAAGTTAAATTAAATATTCTAAAGATAAACCAATGCCTTAATTTATTCCCAAACAAATCTCTCCATAAAACTAAATGATCATAAAATCAAGCCATAAATATTTATGCCATGTCAACGAAACTCTTTTGTAAAATATATTTCTTTTCAGGGGTTTTTAATGTATTTTTGTTGTGCAAACAAACCGTTCAAATGCCTTTTGTTGGTCCCCAGAACTACTTAGCATATTTACGAGCTTATGTGTAGAGAGAACTATTATTACCAATTGGTTGGGAAACCTTTTTTAGAACCATAATTTATGTTGCAACGTTTTGTAGCCCCGGCTAATTGAAGTGAGAACTTTGGCATAAAACTCACTCATGTGCG
Source organism: Drosophila leontia (assembly GCA_008042735.1). NCBI lineage: Eukaryota > Metazoa > Arthropoda > Insecta > Diptera > Drosophilidae > Drosophila > Drosophila leontia. Next base: position 16,331 of record VNKB01013460.1, on the reverse strand, counting down.
GAATATTACTTGTAATGAAATGGTTTTCTTCTCTTGAGAATTCCCAGCACAAGGTATATGTACATATGGATAGGTTCAAGTGTTCCCAGGGCATTGCATTGCCAGTTAGTTGTTGGCCAGTTTTTTGGTTCACTGTACCGTGGCAATGGGGGGCGTGGCCCCACTTAATGGCAGCCGCAACTGCAACGAGTTTGCATGCGGAGCATGAAATTATCTGCAGTTGATCTCCAAGTTGGGGGCAGCAGCTCTGGACCTGGACATGTTGGCTACTCGAATTAAGTTAACAAAAAAGTAAGCAAAGACTAAGCCAAACAAGAGCCAACAATGGGAGAGGCAAACAAACGTATCAATTAGCACAAGTCAAATGCCCGGACCCGCAACGTAAGACAAACATGTCCAAGAAATTAGATATTTGTCTAAAAAAAATAAATGGTAGATAATAAAAGGTAATTATTTGTGACCACTAAGCGTGGGTTTACTCTTATTACATATTTATTTCTATTTTAATTGATTATTATTATTTTGAGAATATAAGAACCATACCTATTAAATTTTATAATAATTTCTTAAAAACCACAAATCTTAGGCGGCCGGTAGTAACTCTAAATACAAATTTCACGCAATCAAAAAATCACAAAAACGATATATCTTTAAATCAGATTCGGTCATACTTTCCTAACATTCACACACATTTATTTTTGATAATTTTACCAACTTGCCTGCAATTTATACGCTAAACTCCTACCACAATGGGCAAGAAATTGAAATTACCGAAGCAGGCAAAGGTCAAGTCCTTCTTTCGCAGCGAGGACATGGAACTGTGCCAGCTGCTCCTACACGTGGACAATGCCTTCGACTGCCTAATGGAGCTGGGTCACCATGGCATGGTGCAGTTCAACAATATTTACGACGAGGACCGGCTGCTTAACAATCTCTACACGAAGAAGGTAGTCCAGTGCCATGAGTATCTGCGTCTGGTGGACAGCCTGCACCAGCAGATCATCCAACTAAATGTTAATGAAATCTTTTATCCGAATGTGGATCGTGAGGACCGGATGCGGGAGCGGGATCTGCGTAAGTACGAGGACAGTTTGCGGCGCCTCCACTTGGAGGCCTCCACAGTGATGGAGCACTATCAGCGGATGGACACACGGCGGTATCGGATGATGGAGCAATGCTTTGCTATCACCAAGGCGAACAAGTTCATGACCGCGGACAGGGGCAGCGAGCTGCTGTACTCAGAGAGCACCATTGGAGGCCTCGTGCAGGATGCTTCGGTGGGGAACAACCATGTCCAGTATGGCTCCCAGCTCAGTTACTTGTTGGGAACCATACGGGCGGAAAAGTTCCATAGCTTTGAGCTGCTCGTTTACCGGATGTGCTCCTTCAATGTGGTTATGCGGTTTGCCGAGATGCCCAAACCCATCATGGTGTATACTTCGAGGGAGCCGGAGAAGGTGCGCATGTTTACAGTTCTGATGATGTCCAGCTCCTCGACGATTTGGCACAAGGTCCTCAAAATCTGTGCCCAATATCATGTGCATATACACGATTGTCCCTCATCCGCCAATCAGCGGACGGCGCGGATCAAGGAGCTGACCCAGGAGATCAGGAACATCGAGAGAGTGCTCAAGGAGGCGGAGTTGATGCGCCGGCAGGTCCTCGAGATTGCCGCCCGGGATCTCTTCATAGTCCGCGTCAATCTGCGCAAGGCCCTGCGAGTCTATGACCTGATGAACCGCCTCCGTTTGGTGGGTGGCGTCTACGAGGCCAAGTATCTGCTGGCCGAGGTCTACCTGCCAGTCTCAGAGTTGGCTAACGTACGGGATACCCTCGTGAATGCGAACAGATTGAGTGGAGGGGCAGACCGGAATGTATCCATCACAGATGATAAGAACGAAGTTAATGATAATGCCCCGCCTTTGGATGAATCTGCTCCAGCAGAAAATAAGCAAGCCAACAATAATGCCCCGCCACCTTTGAATGAAACCGCTTCAAGAGATAGAAACTCCCAGAGGGTAGATCCAATGGAAACCTTAAATTTTACCACTCGCCCCATGATGATGAAGAAGACACGCACGGTGAACCACATGCCGCCCACGTTCTTTCGGCTCAATAAGTTTACCAGGGGCTTTCAGGCCCTGATCGATGCCTATGGCAATGCGGACTACAAGGAGCTAAATCCTGCTCCATACACCATCATCACGTTTCCCTTTCTGTTTGCTGTTATGTTCGGGGACATGGGGCACGGCATTCTGTTGATTTTGTTTGCCTTGCTGATGATTTGGAGGGCCAAGCAAATCGAAATCGAGCAGGTTTGTTATCGATTTTTAATTACCTCAAAAGCTTAATTGCAAGTTATTGATTGCAGTTTAATTTTTTGATATTTGTATAGCTGTTTTTTTATTATTAATTTTATATTAGTTTATTTAGGGAATACTTCAGTACCAAAATTCGATACTGGTTCAACTTACAATACATTTCGATATCCCCACTGCAAAGCCATCGATAAATTTCGATAAATAATATAATCCCTGATTCTTCCCTAGGTAAGTGCCGTGTCAGAGAATGAAATCATGAACATTCTATTTGCCGGCCGCTACATCATCCTGCTGATGGGCATCTTCTCCGTTTACATGGGCTTCATCTACAACATTGTGCTGTCCAAGAGTATGAACCTGTTCGGCTCCAGCTGGAGCTGTCGCTACAATGCCAGCACCGTGAGCGAAAGCATTGTCGAGCTGTCCTTCGATCCATCGAGCAAAAATTTCTACACGGGCAACCCGTATCCCATTGGCATGGATCCTGTGTGGGTGGTATGCGGCCAGGTCTCTATTACCACCACCAACTCGCTGAAAATGAAGATGGCCATCATCCTGGGCGTTAGCCAGATGATGTTCGGCCTGTGCCTGTCCGCCGCTAATTGTGTGCTGCTCAAGAAGTATGCAGACCTGCTGCTGGTGGTGGTGCCACAGATGATCTTCCTGGTGTGCCTGTTCTGCTACCTTTGCTTCCTCATCTTCTTCAAGTGGTTGACCTACGGCGGACTTAAGGAGCACCCGTATACCTCATCCTGTGCTCCCTCCGTCCTCATAACATTCATCAACATGATGCTGATGAAGAAGGAGTCGCCAAATGGAGATTGTCCCGATGGTATGTTTCCCGGCGAGCGGACGGTGGAGTACGTCCTGGTCATACTGGCCTTGCTTGCTGTACCCGTCCTGCTGGCGGGAAAGCCGCTATATATCATGCGCAGGAGGAAGAAGGCAAAGGTCGAGGAGGAGAAGATACTGGCCGAGGAGCGGAGGGGAAAGGCTACAAGGCAGCCGGTCAAGGTGATGCGCTCCGAGATCAGGTACTATTTCGATGAAACCGTTAGCACAGAGGCTTTCAAAGATCGTTCCTATGACCAAGAGGATGAGCTGGAAATGTCTGAGATCTGGATACATTCATGCATCCATACCATTGAAACGGTCCTGGGTTCCATTTCCCACACGGCATCCTACTTGCGTCTCTGGGCTCTTTCTTTGGCCCACGATCAGCTCTCCGAGGTCCTGTGGCACATGATTCTGTCGAAGGGATTGGCCAACAATATGCCACTATACTACGGCGTACCCATACTCATGGCCACCTTCTTCTTTTGGGCCACACTCACGGTGGCCATTCTGCTGATGATGGAGGGACTGAGCGCATTTCTGCACACCCTGCGCCTTCACTGGGTGGAGTTTCAGTCCAAGTTCTTTAACGGCTCTGGCGAGATCTTCAGGCCGTTCAGCTTTCCGCCCTCCAATCACAGGAGTTGACTTTATATATGTTTTATGTTTTGTGGATAGTTTCTTTCGCATAATAATTTTAATAAATAGAAAATATAATCAGCCAGGAGTTTAATTTTTGTAACAAGAAGTTTGTGAAATTTTTATGGTAAAGTTTTAAAGTTCATTTCTTCTTAACTCTTTTTCCGGGTTTAAAAGTATATATATTTTAGATGGACCTTCGCTGCTGGCTCTCCCCTATCTTTTGGCAATTAACTTTGGCCAAGAGCTACCCACGCCCGCTGTTGCTGCTTGGACATTCCTTTGCAATTAGCATTGGGTCTGGGGCTCCATGCAAAAGGCCATAAACCAAAGCTGGCTTTAAACAATTTCCATTTGTTTGCTTTATGCCATTGCCAGCTGCTGTTGCTGTAACTGCTGCTGCTGTTGCAGTTGCTGCTGCTGCTGCTGCGACTGTTCCTTCCTTCGATGCGGGCGCTGGAAGTCGTCGACCCTTTGGTTACTTTGGCTCTTTGTTGGATTGCTCTTGGGCCAGTATTGCTGCCAGTTGCTGCTGTTGCGCTGCTGTTCTATTCTTGTTCGGCTTGTAATACCCTGTTTTTAGCTTAGAAGAAGGGTATGTTGTTAGGCTTAAAGGCTTCGAAATTATAGGATATAGATTAGACTCTAAATTTTGACTAAATAAAAATTTTTAAACATTTTTAAATTTTTAAAAAATTCAAAGAGTCTTTCTATAATGTTCCAAATTTCATACTTTCCTTGTCTTATTTTGGGTATTTCTTGTTCGAAATAAACCCTAAAGTCTTGCCTGTTTTCCACACACACAGACAGCTGCGACCGTGTTGTTGCCGCTCTGTTTGCCATTAACACCCACGCCAGCAAGTTTGGTTGCTGTTTCTGGTTGCTGGTTGCCTACAGAGCCCAAGAGAGACCTGGGGGACGGGACCTGGCATAAATTATGAACAGCAACCGATGACGCATGCAGGCCGGCCTAAGTAGACTGGCTCGTGCATAAATAACTTTCGTTAGCCACATGGCCCGCGACTTTATTAGATCGCCAGAGAGCGAAATACAAAAGGCTGGCTGAAAGAACCCAGCGCAATGCCAGTTGGCAGTAATGTGCAGTAAGTTTCATGACCAGAGCAGGTTTTCTACGCAATTGCTGCTGCTGCTGCTGGCCCAAAACAGGCTTTGCTCTTTGGCTTTGGCTTTGGCTATAACTTTAAACCGCAGCACGCGCCATTGTTTAGGTGGTGCAGCAGCCACCAGGCAGCAAGCAGCAAGCAGCTAGCCAACTTGGGTCAAGTTTGTTGCCTAAGTCTTTTGTTTATACTTTCGTTGCTGTGACTCTGTGCGTGGCTCTAATGCTGGGCTTAAGGCCCAATCCCAAACCCAATCGCCATCCCAATGGCCAACTGCTTAGCACTTTTATGGCCAACAATTGTCAAGTCTCTAAGGGGCCACTGCCAAAGCGGATAGCATCCATTGCGGCTTAGAACTAGTGCAGGGAGAGAAATTTAGAGAGGTTTTTAAGGGATACAGGAGAGACTTAAGGGATTGTAATTTAAAGAAATATCTAAACTTTTATTATTAAAAATATAAATAAATATTTTAAGGGTATTAAATACTTAGAGGTAGTAATGTTTAAGACATAAACTATATAGTGACATTAGTTATGCTTCTAAAATTATAAATCTGGGCTTATGGATTAAATTCTTGTACTTTTTTATCATTTCCACATAATAACTCATCATTTTATTTATTTAAAATTTATTCCTTTAATATTATTTCTCTCTGTGCTTTTTAAGAAAAAAAAAGCAAGGTCGCATTGTTGTCTGGGGAGAATCAATTTGAGCCTTAAATGCGAATGTCTGTCCGGCTGTCCTCATGTCCACTTTTTCTGCTCGTCAGTCAGTCGCATCACGTCACGATCCTCGAGCCGCGGACTCATGCTCTTGGTTCGTCAGTTTTTCTTTTCCTTTTTTTTTTTTAGTTTTTTGAGTGCATTGCCGCTGCTGTCCTTTAAAGGGCTCGTTCTCAGTCTGTGGATGTTGCATGTTGTCATTGTTGCGACGGCAGCTGCAACAGCAACGGCCATTGTTGGCACTGCGACTGTGTCTAGTTCTGCTTTTGGGCCTTTACATGCCCCGGCCATAACAAAAAAGGTGTTAAATTCAGCCCAGGCTTGTTGTAGCAGCAGGCCAAAAGCCACAGAAAGCCAAAGAGCCTCAGAGAACCAAAAAGAGTCAACGAACGGCAAGGAATTCGCTGTGCTCAGCAGAAGGACATTTCCAGCAGCACCAAACTGGGAGGCTGAAGCACCTCAAGTGCTGCCACTGTCCACTTGGATGGAAACATTCAAATGAAGTCAGCAAGAGCGAAATGATGAGACAAGTCTCCACAGCAAAAACAGTCGAAAACAATAATATTTTATGCAGAGAAAACAATTAAGAGCCAGTTTAAACATTAAGATATATTAAAATGCTTAAAACAGATTTTTAAAATAATTTTTAGGCCACTTTAAATAATATTAAAAATAATATAAAATACTACAAATATTTTATATATTATTTTTACATTTACTACCCCCTTAAGATGATCTCAATTTTATTTTTCCGTGCCTCCTTAACTGTAAACATCTGTGAACTATTATGGCCATTAATTAACTGGCCACACAATTTGTTGGCTTTGCACATTTCGGCACAAAGTCAGAGAGTTTTGGGGCTGTCAAGTGGAAAAATGCCATTTAATTCGCCACAAATTGTGCATTGTTTTTGGCTTTAATTAAAATTGCCTTTTGTTCATCTTCCAGCTCCATCTTCTTGTGCTATTATTTCTATAAGTTTTTTTGTAATTTTTTTTTCTTAAGCAGAACGGAAGCTGACGACAATTGACCATTAAAAAAAGCAGCAACCAAGATCTGCTAATGCAAAAGGGGAAAACTTTCACTCAGCGGACGAAATGTTTTAATTAAAATTGGCAAAGAAAAAAGCCAAAAAATAAAGAGAGTCAGAAAAGAAATTAATTTAAACTAGATATTGTGTTTTGTGTAACCGGTCTTTGGGATGTGGGATTTGCAGTAGGAAAAGTGAAATTTCTCAGGCACGTTTTGTTATTTTTTCGAGAACCCAACATTTTATATATTTTTTTTGGCATTTAGCAGTTCATTAGCAGCTCGGACTAGCCACCAAAAATATGCATAAAATTAATCAGATAGTACCAAATAGAGGCCACAAAGGCGGAAAGTGAAAGACGAGAAACACACGTGAGCTGCCCATAAAATATTAGCAGAAATTTCCAAAAACATAAACAAGACAAAATGGTATTTAGGAAAAAATTTTGAGGTAAAGTTTAGGAGAAAATTAAAGAAAATAAAAACTGCGTAGTATATACAAAATGTGGAAAATTACGTAACAAATTTAATTACATAAATATTTAAGTGAAGAATAAGTTCCGCATTTCACACGCTTACGTTTTCCTTTGGAAAATATTAATTGAGTTAAATGTCTCATGGCTTTTGTGACACCGCTTAGATAAGAATCTAGAAATTAGTTAAACTAAAAACATGATAAAGCTCTGAGGAAAATACAAAACTCTACGAACCTCATTAAAAGTGAGTTTCATGTATTTATTCTTTTGATCTTACAGCGGCAGCGGTGACCACACAGAGACTTCGGAGAGAACCTTTTTGATTATTTTCTCAGGCGGTTTCTCTCTTTTTCTCCTTTGTCTTTGGCCGGTGACATGCATAATTAGAGAACGTGATATACGGCGATATATATGTATATATATACCATATATAACATACTAGGGATGTATATCGAGGAGGACAATTTAATATTTAATATCGTTTTTAAGTATTGAAGTAATATCGAAGGGTGAATGTAGATTCGATTAAAAAATATTTATAAAATCGATAATCGATTTAATATCGAAAACATATTAAATATTAAGTATATTGTGATTCTATTGTAAATATTAAGTATAATAAAATGATAATGTGATAAATTGATAATGTTACAAAATTTATAATATTTCTAAAATATAGATACATTGATTTGGTTATATATTGATAATATGTTAATCTAAATACAAAAGGCTCTTATCGGCTTCTTATCGCTCCACAAAAAATATCTTAAGTTATCGAAATTTTTAAAAAATAATATCGACAATATATCGGTTTCTCATGCCATCCCTAAGCCCAGCAAAATATATGCCAATTTGCTTTTTTCTTTTATTTTCTTACCGAATATATGTCAATTACAGCACGATCTTTTGGCAAATTCGCCGTCGCCTGACACATTTCCAGTTGTTGGCCAGAAGTCAGAGTCAGAAGTCTGGAGATACCGATATTTATGTCAGCGGCGACAATAAATTTGTCAGCTTTTTGTTAACCGTTAAGTAAACGCAATGCATGATTTGTGTTTTGTAATGAGGGCGAGTGAGTGAGCGAGATCGAGATCGAAAAAGAAGACAGACAGTCGAAACGAGTTTGAGTTCAGTTCATAAAATATTCATGATATGCCAAATGTTTTGTTTTATTTGGCTCTTTCATTGTTTTGCAATCTTTTTTTTTTTTCTTTCTTCGCCTTTTTTTTGGCAAGTCAAATTGCTATAGATTGAGTCATGGAATTTTTGTATTTATTTGTATTTTTTGTGGGGACATTAATATTCAATAGGCAGGGAATAATTTGTTATTGATTTTTGTAGGGGGATAAGACGGATATCCAGGCTAAAAAAATTATTTAATATACTTTTACGGACTTATTTTCTAAAGTAATTTTTAAAATATTTTAAAATTTAAAATTGCTAGTTTAAATATTTCTAAAGCTGCCTTAGAGGATTTTAAAAGCGTAAGGTAATTTTTAAAATATTTTAAATATAAAAAATCACTAGTTTAAAGCTTCCTAAGCGGATTTTATGAAGTTGCCTCCATTGATTTAATACCTCCATTGCCTCATTTTGCTTGGCTTTTATTTATTGATGAAAACAAACAAATTGAAGTGTAAACCACAAAGGCGACATTGACCACTCGAGTGCTTAAATTCGATGGCACTCGACACATTGTTTCGATTGCCTTTCCGACGAGGGGCCACAGGCGGCGATGCAGGCGGCAATACCCAGCAATAATCACAACAATGGGAGCAACGGCAACACCAATTTTGTGACCTTCAGTGGGCCACTTGAGGCACAGCTTCTGCATCAACAATTCCGGCGATTCGAACACGAAGTTCGTTGGCTGTCAGCCATTTGAGTGACTGACATGCAACACCAGCAATAGCAGCAGCAGCAGCAGCAACAATAGCGTGCCACATAGACAGCCAAAGAAAAATAAAAAACACCAATTGGTGTCAAAGCAACAAAATGCTACCGAATTTCAACTGCCACTGCCAGCGAGCTAAGGGAATTTCACGCCGAAATTAGCAATAAATCAAAGATTGCAATTCGGGAGCAAAGCGTCAGGCTAATTTCACTAAAGAGAAACAGGCTTAACACTAACAGAAATAGGATAAGTGGGTTATATTCAAAAATATTTACTAGATTTTGAATAACAATTTAAAACTTAAATTAAAATCAAGCACTAGACTAGCGATTTCCCAGCTTAAATCCTTTACAAAACTAACCCAAAACTCTTTTCAAATTGCAAGATATTAAGCTGATATGGCCTCCCATATTTTTCAAAGTGGAATAGAGCACTTTGCAACCGTTTTGGGCTGCCGAAAAAAAAAAAACAAAAAAATGCGAAAAGCACTCGACTCTTGGAGCGGTGTCTTGGAGCTCTCTGGAAGCTGCCCACGCCTTGACATGGCCACTTGAGAGAGCGAATAGCAAGAACAACGGCAACAGCAGCCCGCCAGTCACATAAATAAGTCACCATCAGAGTCAGATTCAGATTTAGATTGAGAATGAGCGACACAGACGCCGCCGAGCGCACACACTTGGCCATAAATCTTTGCCGAAGCGTGGGCAGGTCCACCAAGTAACCCCTCTCCCTGTCAGCGCCCAAAATGGGGCCACGCCCCGCTAAGCTATATATATAGATTCCTTTTCCATCTGGAAGCTCTTCAAGTGCGTCTTAAACACTCTGTCAGAGCCATAATCAAGCTAATGCCATCTTATGACTCAACCCGAAAGCATCTTCGGGGCAGTAAAAAGAAAAGTGACTAGCGCCTGTGGCTATATTGGCCGATAATCTGTTTATGGTCAACAGAACTAGGCCTCATTACCATATGGGCGACATAAATGTGCCAGAAAGTTGCCGTTAAGCCAACGCACTTAGCACGTTTATAGCGACTACCAATAAATACTGGTAGAAGTGTGAAAGAGAGAAGGCCTCGACTTCGACTTCTTCTTCTCAATTGACACATTTGGCACACAGAGTGGCTTTTGATTTGCATTTATTTTTAATAAATCGCTGGGAAAATGTTAGTTTGAGGCTCAAAGTTGTGCCAAAAAATTGTGAAATGAGAGCAGACATTTGAACATTTTTTTTGGAAATGGTTTTTGATAATTCTTTTTGGGTATTTAAAAGGTCGTTAAATAATATATTTAATAAAGTTTGCTTGGTTGGAAACTAATAGTTTTTTTTAATAGTATTTGAAATTAAAAAGGTATTTATTTAATGATATTTAATGGGATTTTAAAGCACAGTGCTTAATATTTCACCATCTATTAGACATTTTAATTTTTTGACATTAAAAATAAATTATAATTTTAATAGAAAAGCTTTTCAAAATTCTTCTTTAGATTTAGTATTTCTCAATAGATTTACAAATCCTCTAATAATCCTTAATAGTTTAAATATAATTTCTAAAAAAAATGCTTTCTTAAAATATTCTAAACTTCCTAATCCCCAACTTACCCAAACAATCACGTTGAGCTCTCTGTGGCAAAAATTCAGTAGCGTTTTCTGAAATGAGCAAGAAAATTAAAACAAATATTAGTAATTTTTAAACGCATTAAATCAAAATTCTAACTAAAATACTTCAACTTTAATGGGGGCATAAATCATTTTGCTCCAGGTGGTACAAACATAAATTGATTTACACACCAAAGTCACGTCTCCGGATTTGACTTAAATTATCACTTGAATCTGATGTACGAGTTGTTTGGACAATTTCCATGACAAATTCGAGCCACAGAACGTGTGTGCATATGTTGGCAACAAAAGCGCCTATAGTACGTACTACTAGTATACTCCGGCTGGCTTGTTAACTCATCCAAAAACTAAACCACATTCTTGAGAGCATTAGAAAAAAAAGCCAAGCGATGTTGTAGAAAAATAAAACAAGAACAGCAGCAAAAAAAAATAAAGATATAGCCATGAATAGTTGGAGCACAGAAAAACATGTTCAGCGCGTGTTTGCAGCAAGCAGCAGCAACATCAACTTAAATAGCAACAACAGAACAGCACAGCACAGCAACAAATACAGTGGAGGATGAGAAAATAGCAACACAGAATATATAAAAATTAAATTTAATGAAATTTATGAATAAATCAAAACAAAAGCAAAATATGGTAAAAAAAAAAACTAGGAAGGCAAAGCTATCAATGATTTCTTTAGTAACTATTTTTAAAAACTTTTTGACATTTTAAGCAGCTAGAACACGTTGGGAATTATAAAGCATGGGTAAGATTTTAATTGGGATTAGTTTAATATGATATTACAGATGTCATAATTGATTGAATTTAATATAAATTTTAATAAAGAAGAATCCCTTTAACATTTCTCGCTTCTTCTAATATTTCTTAAAATTTAAAAAATAATATTTCCAACTCCCCACTCCTATCATCTCAACCCCCACTGTATTGCCTTAGATGGGGGGCGTTTTTTGGGCGTTGGGCGTGGCCCCCTTGTGCAAAATGCAAAACAACATTGAAGACGAGAAAATCTGGCTACTGTAATTTGTCTGCCCACCAAAGACACCGTGGCCCCCAGTGCTCGCACTCGTACTCGTGCTAGCCCCTAAACTTGGCTGCAATATGTCCGTTGTTGATCGCGTTTGGCCAGTTAGTTGTTGTTGTTGCCTCGACTTGGCCCGGGCCTGGGCCAGTTTGCAATTGCTGCTCCACTTTTGAGTGTGTTTTCCGAGCGGACCCCCTACGCCCCCCTTCTATTCAGTGGTATTTGCTTCCTAAAGTTTGCCGGCGTCGTCGTCGTTGGCCGCCTTTTGTCGCTGAGGTCAATTTTTATGTTGCAGCCATTTTTCAGAGAGAGAGAGAGAGAGAGAGAGAGAGAAAATTTAGGTTTGGGGACACTCCAAAAAATGGGGAATAAATTATAGAATGTAGGATAGAATTAAGTCAATTAAAAGTGTGTTTATTTATAATTTATTTAAAAAACTCTACAGAAAATAAAAATTTCATGGCTATTATTTGCAATTTGCTAAATGACTTGATTATTAAGCTGCATTACCAAATGGATAATATCTGGGTTTATAATCGATTTCCTATTTACGTTTGTATAGTATACTTTTAATGGTCAACCCAAAAATTATATTAATTATATATGTATATTTTTTAAAAAGCTTATGTCATTTTCACATCTCTCGTCATGTTTAACGTATCGTCTGCCCTGTTTGGGCTTTGTCTGCTAATTTTTATAAGCGATTTAGTAAGTTTCTAGTTGAAATTCTTTAAAATTTAATTAATATTTAAATAATTTTCCAAGAGCCATTCAACATTTGAGTTTACAAACATCAAGTGCAACTCCTTGGACACATCATTTGCATCCTTTGAATATTGCCTGCTAAAGTCGGTGAATCGAACCTACAAATATGGATCATTGAAAGTGAAATTGCTTGTGCCAGTGGATAAAGTAAAGGTTTGATTAAGGAATTCATAATAATAATTTAATAATAATTTAAAATTAATTTTTAAATTAAAAACAGCTGAATTTGGCTCTTTACAAGCGCTTGAATGGCTATAAGCCTTTTCTTTACAATCTCACCTTTGATGCCTGCAAATTTATACAAAATCGTAACTCTAATCGAGTTGCCGCCTTTATTTTCAATCTATTTCAACCGTATTCCAATATGAATCATTCGTGTCCCTATAATGTAAGTTTATTGAATCAATTTAATTATAAAAACTTATGATTTTAAATGGTTTTCAGCACGATGTAGTAGTGGACAAGGCCCCAACTTCGCACTTGAACGAGCAACTCACAAAAATCTTGCCCTTTCCACCGGGAGATTATGGTTTCTATAGTATTTGGTTTGGCAATGGCAAACCAAGGGCCACTGTCAATGTTTATGGGACTTTGTCTTAAAATAAAATATTTAAAATATCTATATGTTCATATGAAATCGATATTTGAGGTAAAATTCAAATAAAGTATAAATCAATATGTCATTCTATGCTATTTTTTATGAATTTTTTACTTGGTTATAATAAATAAAAAATTGGACAAGGGTATACAAACTTCGGCCTTCCAAATTTAGCTTTCTTTTTTATTAAAAATATAATAAATTGTTTATTTATTGGAAATGGATACATGCATTTTCTTAAATTTAAATTATATTTATTTTTATTTATGTACATTTTTCAACAAACATTCTCTCAGTGCATCTTCTTCGTCTTGTTTGCCTTGTGTACATATACATTTTTAATATCTTACGGCCTTTTTATACCCCTTTTTACGCCCTTTGCGGAATCCGTATTTGCTGTATAGTTTATGAGTTACTTTTTTATGTGACCTATATTTTTATGGGATAACTCTAGCCAGCAGATGAATTTTATGTATCACTTTCAGAGCTGGTAAAGGATTTTATTTCATATTCTCAGTCCTGCCAACTAATATTTCTAGGGTATTAAATAGCTCGACTCTATTGAAGTCAAGTCCTATTTTTTCGAGTGCTGTAAATTTTTCATGTTGTCTGCAGCACTTAAAGTTACGTACGAGTGTATTCCAGGTCTAACGTTGGCTATTTTATATTTTGTATTTATTTTTCTGTTGCTGCCGAGAAACTTTTTCCACTTGACACTTGAACTAGGAGAGAGAGAGGGAACTCCACAGCCTGACACTTTCAGTTGGTAATTAGTTTTGCGGCCAAGCATGTTAAATGCAATTTCGGACAGCAAACCAAAGCTCTAAATTTGATTTATTTCGCTTGTAAATCAGAAAATCAAAAAATATATAAACTTTTAATGATCCCAAAGACTTTAGCTTAAAGCCTTTGTTTACTGGCAACCTTGAACCGGCTTGCTCGCTGCTACCGATGATTGGCGCAGACTTTCGAGTGTCTGTCAATCAACTTGAATCAGAATTAAATCATTGACAAATAACAATAATCAGTAACAAGGCTATGTTGCATGTTGGCATGCAATGGAAAGTGAAAATTCTTGGGGGAAAATGGTGAAAAGTTTTCTGCCCAAACAAATATGAAGAGGAACAGCGCCCTTTCTCCTTTTGTTGATGGCAAAAACTGTGCCGTCGTCATGTGCCACATTTGCACATTTTCAGGCTGCAGTTTTGCTGGCGGAAAGTAAAAATAAACCCAGAAAAGACTAAACTAAAGCCTCGACAGCGTTGCCAGTGAACTGAAACTGAAACTGAAACAGCAACTGAGCATGCAGCATAAATATGTGAATAATGCATAAACAACTAGAACACACCACCGTGTTGCATGTTCGCAAAACAACTGAAAATCTCGCAGTAATTCTACAAAAATTTGGCACAAAAATAAATATGTATGTATATGAGGGGGGATAAAGAGGGGAAAAGTTTATGCACAGGTAATTAGACTGCATTTTTCTTTTATTTTTTATTTTGTTCTCTCCCTCGAAAATAAACAGAAACCAAACGCATCCAGAGTCTCGGTAGTTCTTTAATTAAATTCTTTTTTATACAATCAGAGGAGTTTCTTTTGGCCGGCAAACAATTTTCAAATGCTCTTTGTGCCTCAAGTTTCAATTCATAAAGCAAAGTTGGGGAAACTTCTTTAAAAGAAAAATCTAGGGAAATCAAAATGAAGGACAAATGCGCTTGTAAATAAAAGGAAATCTGGGAATTTTCTGTAGCTAAGAAGTTTTTGTATTTTAAAATTAGGTATATATAAGTTTTGCTTTATTAAAAATATTTCGAATAAATAATTTTGTAGATTTCTCCATCAAATAAATAACCAATTTAAGTATTTTCATAATCTCAGCTAACAAAAATAAACCAACTTCAAGCTGAAAGTAACTATTTTACTAGGCTTTATCCATCGCAAAACTCTGGGAGTATCTCTTGGCTTAAAGGACAAATCATCAAGGAAAAAGCAGGAAGTAAAGTGGGCACAAATATCGGAAAAATAACAAAAAAGAGGAAAATGTTCACAGTTGCCACAAAAGTTCATCAAAAACAGCAAAACGGCAGTTGCAGTTTGCAGCTTGCGACCCAGAGCCACCCATCCACCCACCACTCGGCTCTTTTGGCGGTTAAATAGGCTAACTTACAAGCCAAGCGGGGAATGTGGCCAGAATGGTGCCCAGGGGGCTCTCTCGGCTAACAATGCATATGACAAACTTTTGTCAATTTATTAAGAAGCGAAGAAATATGGTTTCTCCCTCCGAGAGCCAAGAGCTAACCTGATTCCCAGGAGAATCACGAACCCCGAGTATGTGAGTGAGTGAGTGTGTGTGCAGTGGCAACGTGGTCAGCCGGAGGAGGAAGAGCTTCCTGCTGGAAACCGCAGCCTCAGCCTCCTCGTGGTAACTCCCCAGCTCCCTCATGTAACCACCAGCGATACTCATCGTCATCATCATCCTCATCGGCAGCAGCAGCAACATCAGTTGCAGTTGCAGCCAAGACGCAGTTCAAACAACTTTCGTTCGCATAAATTGATGATAACAAAGGCCGGGAATCAGAGTTTGCTGCCAAAACGGGTTGCATTAAACGATTAATGCACAGAAAAGAAATTTTAAAAAATATATTTGAGGTTAATTAAGGATTTTAGAATATTTTAGAAATTTTGTATTAAAAGAAAATATTTTATAAAAGCTTTTAAATATTTTGTTTGATGGGAAAAATGTTTAAAAATATATACAAATTTAATTTTAGAGTTTAGAATATTTTATAGATTTTTTTATCAACAGAACAAATTTTATAATAATTTTAAAATATTTTTTTGCTGTTGGAAAGCAGTAAATTTGTACTTTTTTATTGGAAATTCATCAGGAAAATACCTTGAATTAATTAACTTAATTTAAACTATTAGTAATAAACTTATTTTTAATGAAATTTAATGTTTTTAAGTATTTTTTACATTTTTAAAACCATATTTAATAGGTCAAATAATATATCTTGAACTGGAAAACCTTATTAAGTTTATTTTTAAGCGAGCAAAAATATCTTCTTAATTATCTATTAATTAAAAACTTTATCCTTGATGATATTTAAACTAAACTATAATTTTTCTAAGCTTAAAACTTCATAAATTACTTTTGTTTAGCTTGAAACTTCAAATTTTTCTTCATCAATTTCCTACACAATTTTTCCCTCAGTGTCCTCAGTGACTGCGGCAGTTATGAATTATGTCAAATGGCATAATTGCCAGTCCAGAGCCACAGCTTGA
>VNKB01013457.1:0-20583 GCA_008042735.1 Drosophila leontia | reverse complement strand
TGTCGGAACGGGCCGGATCGGACGACTATATCATATAGCTGCCATACAAATGTTCGATATATTTGTAGAAAAAAAATTATAACTTTGCTGTTTTTCAACATTTTTGCACCATTTTTTGGATATGGCCATTTTATATCATTTCAGAATTTTGGTAAAAATTTTATGAAAATCGGACGACTATATGATATAGCTGCCATAGGAACGGTCGAGAAATAAATAGGAAAAAAATTATAGTTTCGTTGTTTTTCAACGTATGTTTATTTACTCTGATATATAAGCTTTTTTTATTATTCTTGAATTATGGTAAAAATTTCATAAAAATCGGACAACTATATCATATAGCTGCCATATAAACCGATCGGTAGATGTAGAGAAAATGTAAAACTGGGAATGTAAAACTGTAACTGTCAAACTGTAAACATAATAAGTATAGGTAAAATGTAATGAAACTCTGTTTTGTGAGTGTTTTCAGCATTTAAATCTATAATATAAACATCGAAACCAATCTGCAAGGGTATACAAACTTCGGCGTGCCGAAGTTAACTTCCTTTCTTGTTATTATCTAAAATAAGTACGGAAACTAAAAATAAAGTGGGTTTTTTCCTTAAGTTTATTAAACAAATTTTATAGGACTTGAAACAAACCTCATACGCATGTACTTATTATTTCGGCCAGTAGTGTATTTGTTTATATATGGTATATTTGTATATTATATTATGTAGAAAATTCCACATTCCACAATTGAAATGAATGAAACCCCCTTAATCAATAAAGTTGGAGAGTAATGGCAGGCCCTAGAGCGCTTTAAAAACATTCTGTCATTCAGAAACATTCTGAATATGAACAATCCAGTTTTTTTTTATTAGCGATTTGGGGCTTTTGGCCTCACTTATATAATATTCTATTATTATAATATACGAACTCCTTAAGATTGCTGTCACCGATTTGGGTAGATCTGGGTAAGTCTCTTACATACAGGCAGACCGACATGACTAAATCGACATGGCTAATGCTGATAAAGATTATATGTTTACACTTTAAGCATAGTAATGATAAGTAGATTTGAGAGAAGAATATTTCTGTGGGGAGACTCGTATCAAAGCGGTCTGAGGTTAAAGTTTTATGTTCAACATTTTGGTGTGCTTGTGGGCAGTATTCAACGTATTTTCTATTATTGTTTGTGGGTTCTAGCTTTGCTGCCCCAAACGCTTTCACGCATAATTAACAAATACCCGAACATGAAAGGCCACCAAAAATATATATTTTCTCCTGGCAGAAATCAATTGTACAATTTCCATATTTAATGCCGGCGAATATTTCGCCCTCCCTTTAAAAGGTGCTCTGGAATTTTGACGTGGACGTTGTGAATAAATATAAATATCTGGAGCACTAACCTTCATCCAGGTCTCGGGAATGCGGGCATCGTACATCGCGTCCAGTGACTCCTTCAGCGCCGGACTCATCACGATGGTGCCGTCGATGGCCAGCTTGAGGTCACAGAGGCAAGTGTGGACGCGCTTGATGACCCGTTGCATGCGATCTATTTCCTGCCTGCAATTACATCATTACAACAGTCGCCCCGTCGCCAGTTGCCTATGCTACCCTATGGGCAGGGGTACTCACCTGAGGAAGATGTTCATGGGCAGGAGGATGCCCATCCGGTTGAGATTCTCCCGCACCTCGTAGGCGTTGTATTGGGCGGGCAGCTTGCGCAGCATGTCGTCCGCCAGCTGGTAGACGATGCTCTCCCGGGTTTCGCCGCCCCCGCCGCCGCCCTCCTTGGGCTGCACGCTGAGGATGGTGTCGAGGATGCCTGGCGGTGTAAAATCAGAAATAAACAATCAAGGATTATTGGGGGTCATTGAATATGGTAATGCTCAGGTGGGTTGCCGATTGGATGGGACCGCAAAACAGGGTTCCTAAACCGAGAACGCGGCGGCAAAAAAAGACCACGAAAATATTCGGTTTATTGATTTCACACACATTCAAGGGGCAGCATGCCGGCATTGATTATGCAATAGGGCTTTACTTAAATCGGGCACATTGATAATTTATGACCTGCTCTCGCTCTCGCTGCGTGTCCATCAGCGCCATTAAACTATAAATAAGGGATTCTGCGTGGTGGTCGGTTGGGGAATCAGGCGTCCGGAACCAGGCCTGCACTCACTCACCTTTGGCCGAATTGATTTGGTACGTGATGTCGGCATTGGAATGCAGGCCAAACACCTCTGGGGTGTCGTAGGCCGGCAAGCTGTTGATGTAGTCGATGAAGCCTTGGAGGGACTTGGTCGTAGGCACCTTGTAGCCCTTGTAGAACTCGAACGCGTTCGAGAGGAGCTGCTCGCAAAACCACACCGAGGTGAAAGTGGTCAGGAGGCGCTTGTCGAAGTCATCCGTCACCCGGCCGCCGTACTGCACCTCGCCAATCATGTAGACGAGCGTTTGCCAAGAGACGCCCTTCTTGGGATCCATTTCGTCAAGATGGTTCTGGATGAACTGGACGCTGGCGGCGAAGTCCGCTTGGTTGAACTCGTAGGGGATGTTCCAGCCGAGTGGGCCGAACTTGCGCCGCTCCTGGACGATGGTGTGCAGGAAGGCCACTGTGTAGAGAAGCGGGGGCCACTGGGAGGCCGAGGTGTAGTCAAGGAAGTCCTGGGTGAACGACTGGGCCCGTGCAAAAGATTGAAAATTAATTATTAAGCATGCTCCGCCTGCAAGGCTGACTTATTTGCGCACCTGGTAGCTGCGCTTCAGACTGGCACGTATCCCCTGTGGAGGTTCATTAGTGAACTTGAGCGCCATCTGAAGCAGCCCGATGGGGAACTCGTTGTGCGGCTCCGTCGTCACCCACATCCGGAATGACTCGTCTATGTGCTCGCTCTCCACCAGCATGTCAATAATCTCAGAGCAGAAGGGCAGCGAAAGATGCACGTTCTGTAGCAACACCCATCCGCCGCCCGCCATCGACTCCATAATCATCTTTCGTGCATGGTACTCCTGCCCCTGGCCCATCGACACCGCCTTGAGGACTGAGTGGATGAGGACGTGGGTGTGTATGTGGATGAAGACGATTGAATTAGTGATATGATGCATTTTAGCGCTCCGTGGAACACTCACTTATGCTCTTCTGTTTGGCCAGAGCTCCAATTTGGGTGGTTGGATCCGATCCAATGGACAGGAGGCAAACGAACGGAGTGCGCGGTTCCGACTCCAGCCTGGAAATAAGTACAAAGCTTCAGATTTTGAAAGCAAATGGTGCCCTTTCGCTGAAGTAACTATAATTAATTCTTTGTTCTTCATTAAAAAAGGTTGACTTTTGGCAATATAGGATATACATAGGTCGCTGCAAACAACAATTTTATATTTATTTCCTGTAAAACAATTTAGGTTTCATTATAGTAGGGGCACTGTCATACTTATAATACTTACATTTGCAATTGTTAAAGTTATATTACTTACCACATTTCTTCGAGATCAAGGATTTGCATTTCACTGTACTCGCTTCCCAGGGATTCTTAAGACAGAAATGGGTTATGGAATGGATATCAAGACAAAGGTACCATAACATTCTCACCTTCTATATACTTCTTCGCCTGGGAGATAGTGCGATCAGGGCACCAGGACCTGATGAGCAACAGCTTACGGAAACTGTCCAGGACAGAATTGTAGCCGCAAGGAATCTCCTCGTTCTCCGGCTTCTCGCACTCATACCAGGAGCGCCAGTCGCGCTCGTTCAGCTCAATCACCTGTAGAACCGTCGAGAAGGTTTCCAGCTTGCTAATCTCAACCAGATTCAGCCATGTGATGTCCAGGATCCAGCGGAAGGGCTTCGGCGTGACGGCGTTTAGGTCTAACGAGGCGCCGCCCTTGATGAAGGTGAGGAACTCCTCGTGGCTGATGTTTCCGTTGTGGTAATCGATCTTAATGGCCAGCATCAAGGTGAAGAGCTGCTTGTGGCGCTCGTACAGGCTGCGATTGGTGAACTTGTAGACCTCATAGGTGAGGTACCGCAGAATAATGTTTATTCGCTCCTCGGTGACACTGGACTTGGCCGACTTGGTGATGGAGTGATTGAAGATGACCAGGAACTGCTTCAGTGAGTTCTGATACATGGCGTTTACATTGCTCATCTCCACAATAAGAAAGTAGAGGATTGATCCACGCTTGGCCACCGCCCGGAACTCCTCGCGCGCCTTCATTATCTTGCGCTCCGTGACCTCGGAGATCTTCAGTTTCTGGTTCACTTCCTCGGCCGTGGTTTTGGTGACACGTAGCACCTCAATCAGGGCCTCGTCGTCTACGAGGGATCCCTGGGACGAGCTGAGCCGGAGGAGCAGGTTCGCCTCCAGCTCCTTCATGTTCCGCTGGTTCTGCATGACGGTCTCGAAGAGCGCCACTCGCTCGGCCTCCAGGTCGGACTTCTCCATGAGAATGACGCGACCCAGGAGCTGGTCCTCCAGCCCGCGCATGGTGACTGTGAAGTCAATGATCGAGGTCTTGGCACTGACCTCCGGACTGAAGGCTGGATTCGGCAGTTTCGTGGTGATGTAGAGCATGAAGCCCGGCATCACGTCGCACTCCTTGTCGCCCACCAGCACCTTCTCAATGCTGCCCGACTTGATGAAGTTTTTCTCCAGAACATTGTCAATGACCGGATCCAGGTCGATGCCCACATCCTCGATCAGTAGCGGCCTGCCGAGCGAAAGGGAGTCCTCTAAGTGTGTGCGAAAGTACTTGTGGTTCAGCGAGGTGATCTGAAGTTCATTGCGGTCCTCCTTGCACTTGATCCAGATCTTGCCCTGTGTTTGCGGGTCCACCAGCAGCGGGTAGCTGCTGGACTTGGTGGCTATTAAAGCGTTCTGCACCGATAGCTCGTCGTTGGGAAGTCCCTGCAGCGTCCACTCGGACACCGTGGACGAGTCCACCAGCATGTTGATGATGTTCAGACCAGTGGTGAAGGGTATGTTCTTCTGCTTCAGGATGCCCATCCATGTCTTGATAAGATTGGCCCGGAACTCCTGGTTGTAGGGGCCACAGTAGGAGAGGAATCCGGTGGCCAACAGAACGTCACCCACCAGCTTGCCCAGCTGTATCTTGAACTCCTTGCTCTGGTTCGTCCAGCGCGTCTTCTCATCCGACAGACCGTTGATCAGGGCCGTGGCTGCCGTCATCTTCCGCAGGCAGACGTTGGCCGCATCCGTCAACCGCTGTTTCTCGCCCACAGCCTTGTCGTACTGATCCTTGACAGCCTGGAGGGCGTCTTCGCGCTCCCGCAACTGCTCCTCGGCACCGGCCAAGTCGTCCATGGCGAGCTGGTGTCGTGGCATGGGGGATTTGGCACAAAGTATCGAGTAAGTTAAACATACATAGTTATATTTATGACAATGAATCGCGGTGAGGAAAAACATTTCAGTGGATGATTTCGCCAGAGAGATTCTTTTCTAGAGTATCCAATCGCTTGTATCCAATTATAATGTGCACACGTTATCCAGTTGACAGTAATATTTCTCATAATTAAAATATCATTCACTTTATAAAAATAATTTAAAAGCAATTTAAAATAATACCACTTGGCTGTGGGGAATACATTTGATTGACGAGCCAACAGAGGCAGCAGCTTCAATCATCCATCATAACTCGCAGACAACTGGTAGTGATTGCATTTAACTTAAACTAAGGCGTGCATTTTTTGTAAACAATCATGTGTTTATTCCGGAAACGTGTCATACATAATTTTAAATGGGTTTTGTAACCTTTATATATATGCGCAAGTAAATATTTATTTTATTTAAACGTACTTTCATCCCCCACGGCTCTTACCTTCAGGCGTGCTTCCTGCAGAGTGAGGTTTGCCTTTAAGGGCAGCACCTCCTTGTTGACACTGTGAAAGAAGGACATGGCCTTGGTCCAAGACAGCAGGCCGGCGACATCGCCGCAAACACGTCTCGCCATGTCCATGTTGTAGTCCTCCATCCGGAAATATGGCTGAAGCAAATCGATCATCTCGTCGTTGATTGTGTCCTTCGGATAGTTTTGCAGCTGCAGCAAGAACGTGGCACTAGCCATCATCTGGCAGGAAGTTTAAAAGGAAAACTAATATGATTAAAATAGTCGAGTGCACCGACTATCCATTGCCCGAGAAGTCCAAAAAATGGCAAACAAAAAGTTAGCACTAAGGATGTGAATTAAATATTTGTATGAGCGATTTTTCAAACTCGTTGTCTATTCCGTCAAATTAATAATTTGGTTTGTTTTACAAGACAGTACAGCAGGCTATGTATGCTGGTCGCTCGGACATCAACATTTGAACGGTTATATACTTACAAATATTGAAAAACATTAAACAAAGCTAAATTAATTTGAAATGAGATAATATTGCGCGAGTTTAGTACTTCTCTTGCATAAAAACAAATCATCTATAATTCTGAAAAAGGCATATGTATATGAGGACGAGCGTTAAGGGATGGCAAGCAGTGCAGTGCCCTTTCCCTGGTAAAAACCCATTTGAACATTAAATAGAGTCTTGTTCACAATGTGTGGTGCAACCAATGGGAGTGTAACCCACCTTTAGGGACTCCTGCCAGGAGGGCTTCGGACACGGCGTGCCCGAGTCGGGAATGCAAGGATGAAGCTTGCGCTTGAACAGGATCAGAACGCAGTCCATGATCCGCATGATGAGGTGCGGCGGACGGCCCAGCTTTCGCACAGTGGCGATATGCGCCGGCTTGATTGTGTTGAGGGCATTCTCGGCTTCCTCAAGGGCCGGCTTGGCTGCCTCAAGCTTTTCCTCGGCCAAGGCCTTTTCTTGGGCGATGCAGGCGACGAGAGCCTCGGCCTTGTCCTTAACGATGAGCACCTGGTTCTTGACGATCTCCGCTTGCATCGCACGCTCCGTCACCTCCACTAGCACTGACTCCGCGTTCTTCGAGGCTTCGACTAGCTCTTCCTCCATGACCACCAGGTCCTTCTTGAGGATCTCAACCGAGGCGGAGGCCTCTTTCAGTTTCTCCAGGCCCGTATCCATCTTCTCCACACCATCACGCAGCTCTTGCTGCTTCATTTGGTAGATGTTTTTGTAGCCGGCAATGAAGTTCAGATAAGATTTGGGTGTCACGTGCGTTGCGCGCCGGAAGCGCTGGAAGTATTCCTGCGACGTTTCCGCGACAATGTCCTGGATGGAGCCGAGAGCGTTGACCAGCTCCTCCTTAACGGCCGGGGTGCACTCGATTTCGAAGTGACTCAGAAAGTGTCGGGCAACCGAGACTAAAGCATCCTTGGGCCACGGATGCAGCCAGTCAATGGTGCAGCCGGAGACCAAGGCGGGAAAGCGCTGCACTCGCGACCGGAACGTCTCGCCCACGGGCGAGAAGCAGAAGGCCACATGCAGATTGGTGCAGGTGCGCGCCAAAAAGAAGTCCATCACACTTTCCGGGGTCGCTGTTTTGCGTTGATTCTCGCGTTTCATGACCGGCGTCAGTTCCTGCACGATTTCGGCCTGCTCATCGCGCGAGAATAGATTCGATATGACGCCGCTCGAGAGTATGTTGTTCAGATACTCGAGGAAACCTTCCTCCTTGATATCCATGTCGGTGAAGAGAAAGGTCGTGCCCTTGCCCTGAACGCCGCAGGTACGGTAGAGCAGCTTTAGATCCTCCAGAAAATTGGCCACGTTGTACGAACGCGTCAACGCAATTTGGAATGTCTTGTAGCCAGCTATGAACGATGCCAATTTCGTTAGCGACTGTTTTCCAGAACCGCCGACCCCGACAAGCATGACCGATCCCCTCGGATGCCGAATGATGCGGGAGATCTTCACCAGATGCAGCATTGCATCCGGGAAGAACACCAAATCCATTCCCGACCCTCGCACCATTTCGTTGAACTGGGCAAGAAACATGACGAGACGCTCTCGGAGCACTTCGTGTGAGTTTACCGGCTCGTAAACCTTGGGTAGCTCCATATCGGTGTCCTCGCCCTCCTCGCCGGTTGGCTCGGGGGCGTCGCGCATAAAGTCGACGAACACCGGATTGGGCAGGATCATCTGGGAGTGGGCGTCGCCCAGCTCCTCGCGCACGAGACATGCCAGCTCTGAGCCGAACCACTCCTTGTCCTGGAACGTAGTGAAGCGATCGGCAAATACTCGCGTGCACTCGTGCTTCCACAGCGCCATGAGGACGCTTTCGGAGGTGATCACCGTGGATAAGGTGCCTACCATGCCCTGCCAGATGCGCGATAAGTCGCGCAGACTGAAAACGTAGTGGAATTTGGCTGGCGTGGGCAGCAGTTTCTCGCGCGTGCGCTGCCACAGATGGCGGGTGACGACGATCAGCTTCTTGACCAGGCTGCGGATCTCGGGCACGAAGCCGCGCTTGGCATTGTAGTGACCCTCGCCGATAACGCGGAAGATCTTATCGATGGAGTCGTTGTCGGGGATGTTGCAGTTGAACACGCAAAACTGGCGCTTCAAACGTGACGGTATATCGTTGCGGCCGCCGCCGGGCAGGCCCATGGCCGCCACATACTGCACATCCACGATGGTGGTGAAGTCGCCTGGCTTCTCCAGGCTATAGAAGCCCTTCATGTCCATGGACTGGCGCACAATTTCGTTGGTTATCTGGTCGCCCCACTCATTGATCTCGGGCAAATTGATATCGTCAATGAAGACGATCAATTTCCGGCCACCGGGTGGCCCGAAGGTGACGCCAACGCGTTTCTCCACGTAACTCTCAATTGTGCGCTGAAACTGGTATGGACTGGTGGCCGACGAGAAATTGAATGATCGGCCCATGTACGTTTCAACGTTCATCTTCTTCATGAAGTTCTTCATGATCACCGTCTTGCCCGTGCCCTGCTCGCCAATCACCATCACGGCGCGCTCCTGATTGGCTATGGTGCCGATCAGGTAGTCGATGCGCACATTATCCACGATGGGCACCAGAATGCTCAGGTAGTCTGGTGTGGAAAGCTCCGGATACATATAGGGGGTGACGAGCGTCTTCCACGACTGCCACACGCCCGCTGGAGAAACGAAGAAGTCAAATATTGTGTTCTCGTGGGCACTACCCTTCGGGTAGTCCAGTTCCGGGAACGATTCCTTCACAAATAGATTCATTCGGACGCGGTCGCTAGTGGAGAGGTAACCGCCCAGTCCCCAGGCGAGCGCAAAGATGTACAAGCGGTGCAAGTGTTCCGGTGTGCAGGTGTCCTCCTTCTCCTCAACGGCGTTCTCCGGAGGTAGTTCCTCTGTCGGGAGCAACGAATAAAAAACTGTATTACTTCTAGGGCACTTAACTTTGTACAAAAGCCACATTCAGGAGTGTCACAGGGGTCTCTGGCTGGTGCTACGATTCCAATGGGAAGCTACAATTTCCCAAAATAATAAGTATAACTAAACAAATCTCAATGGAAATAAATGAAAATGTCTTGTGAACCATACGAAACGTATTCCCCTTAAACGAGAATCACTCAGAAATTTCAAAGAATGTCACTCCATCAACGGCCGTTCAATGGATAACATATAATTCAATTTAGTAAATAATTTCATTTTTGAAGCACGAATTCGTTTCGTTTGGATAGAGAGTACGTTCTCTTTTGCCACCCAGCCAAATCGATAAAATTAAGTTTTGAAATTGATTCGACAAGCAGTGATTAATAATTACATTTCCGGTACTTCTCTGAAATGTTGACCAATGGAGACCTCCGTGACACCACTACTTTTGATTAGTATTGTCACAAATGGAAAATCAAAATGATAGGACGAGACACACAACTATGGGGTTAATACATATACAATCAAGACGGGACGAACACAGAATCACAACTACGGAAGGAAGACAAGTTCAGCCGATTGGGAAGCAAACGGAGCGGAGGTCGCCAGTTAGGATCCCAACCGACGGATTACAGATGTCAGTCGACACACACAGAAGCATTAGCTCTACGGTTAATTTTGGGTTTCGCTAATTACGCAACGTATGGATACGGGTATACTTTACCGACAATCTGACTGCCAATCGATTGCCGTCGCGCCTCTTCGATTTGCTTTTGATGCTCTAAACGTTTATTCGCTGAAAAGTGGCAATCATTTTGGTTTTTGCAGGGATTTCGGGTTTGTTCAATGTTCAATTTAGGCGAACCGCCGCTTATGGGTTTGGGAATTGATCAATTAGATTAGTTAGTTGGCACTGCACTCACCATCGTGGCTCTCCTTGCTCGACAGACTGACGGCCTGCTCGTCCTCCTTCTTGACGGGAATCAGGCCCTCCAAGATAAACAACATCTGTTGGACGATATTGCACTGTAACACCGGCATCTGCAGTTTCACCATCTGCACTCCCCAGTTGTAGACCTCGACAAAGGTCTGATCGAATAGGTCTGAAAAGGTGGACTTCTCTCCGGGAGCGCGGTTTTTTAACCAGGCCTGGACAACTGCGCAGGAAAAAGTATACATATGTACGGGTGTAGAGACTTAGTAATCTCGGTAGAAGCCTCAAATCACATACTTGGTCGGGAGTCCAGTCCGGATGAGCTCATGTATACCATTCCGTTGCGGGAGACCGTAGCGGGCGAGGCATTGTCAATGTTGTGCGGCTCGAATATGATTTTGACGGTTGGCGCCATGGTCAGGCGATCGCCATTGGCCAGTGTTAGGGTCTTGTTGTCGTCCAACACCGAGTTGAGATTCTCTATCCAAATACTGTCCACTGGGCCGTCCAGAACCAACCAGACGTGCTCTCCGGCCTTCAGCTTCAGGGTCTTGCGCCACAGGGCCGAGAAGATTCCATCCGTCCAATCATTAGTGGCCACGTCGAGCCGTCCAAACATTTGGGCAGCCGTAATCGCCTTGGGGTTCATCCGCATCTCCCGGTGGTTGTCACCCATCTGGGTCATGGCCTTCATCAGTGTGTGGATGCAGGTGGTCTTGCCAGCTCCACTCGGCCCCAGGGTCATAATCCCGTGTCGCACATTTTGGGTCTCGTACAGCTGGATGAGCTTCAGGACCCAGGGAGGATGATAAACGAGGCTGGCCTCCTCCGTTTGCTGAAGTATGGCAGCCTCGAGTTCCGGGTAATTGGTCTTCTCAAGAGTCTATCCCGTGAAGGGATTGCAGAGTAATAAATAAGAATGCTGGGAGCGAACTTCACGGCTTACCTGATTGGGAAACAAATCCGATACCAGTGACATGAAAAGTGGTTCATCGTCGTCGATCAGCTTAGAGAGATTCATGTCGCGCAGGACCCGCATCACAATCGTGCTCTCGGTATCCTTTGAGTTCCTGCGCTTGGCAGCTCCCAGCGTTCGCAGCACTGAGAGTATGTTCCTCAGCCCGAAGTCGTAGTGTACCTGCTTGGTCAGTTGCTCCTCGCACAGTTTGTAGAGCGTGTAGAATTTCCGGGCCAGTGTTATGTTTTCCAGGAATCCGCAGCTGGCCAGCTTGACCCTGATGATGATCTGCCTATCCGGTACCATCATGGCAACAGTTCGGAACTGAATCTTTAAATTTTCCGGCAACTCCTTGCGCCCGGCATATCCCGGATTCTATATATTGAGGTAGGAAAATGGTATTTTTAATGTTACTTTGTTATTTGATTTTAAAATATTTGGAATAAAGTAAATGAAACGCTTAAAGCGTGCTTTTTCATAAACAAAAACGATAAGCCAATTATCCAGTATGGCATATACTAGGGCCGGTTTGAGTTCAGTTGAAGGACTCTATCAAATCGAAAAGCCTACCAGTGGCTTGCTAGATGACAGTGGTCTGTTATTGCATTTAACCCTTTCATGCCCACTGTTGCCTATAGGCAACATTGACTTTAAATTTTAATTTCGGTTACGATTCAAAATTTTTGTGAACTTTTTTTTTATGGAGGATTCCCCTTATTAATGTTCTTTCATTTTTGGCAATTTTTGCAAATGCAGCTGCAGCGTGTGCTCAGTTATCACTAATTATTCGAAGCGACCGAAAAATTTTCCAAAAATTTTGCCAAAAAGCGTCCGTGAAAAAAGTGCGATTAACTAAAATTAGTGACAAATATTAAAAAAAATAAGTACGTACACATCTTTAAAATAGGTAAGACTGTGATAAAAGTATAAAGTTGGGCTTGAAAATTGTTTTATAAAGAGTGTGGATGGACAAATGTTGCCTATAGGCAACATTGCAGTAAGGACATACCAAAGGACTTAGAGTATCGAAAATCAAAACGAACGCTAATTGGGGCTCCTATTAATCATTTATGGCGTTAAATATTTTCTATGTGTTCCCAGTTTAATTTGGGCATGAAAGGGTTAAAATAAAAGTAAGCGTTAGCCTTCTCACTCCGTTATTTAATGCTATTCCAATTCGAATTCAAATGAACATTGTATTGCCAATAAATATGAAGCGGCGAGGAGGTAAAAAGGGAAATGCAAGACATTTTGGGAACTCAACTAGTGGCTCAATTGGCTAAAAATAGAATTTGATTTTAATCCTTCTGGCTACAAATATTGACCTCTTCCAAAGATAGGCACATCCCGAGTGCCGCCATTCGTATTAAACAAACTCCGTCGGCCTGTCGACTCCGTCGGATTCGGATAACCACAACAAAGGGTTTTCCCATTAAACTCGTTCGAGTTCGCAGCCAGCGTCCATTTGTCTATGTCCGTAATCGTGTGCGACCCAATTTGGGCCTGTTGTGACATAATGGCTCATTAAAATTAAATGCTCCGGCTAAAAATGTTATATAAATGAGCGTAATAACTCATGTGCAAATTAAAATTGAGCCAAAGCCTTCAAAGGATCATGCTCCGGATTGGATTGGGTGGCGTCGCCTGAGGGCGTTGATTGACATCCGCCATTATAGCCAGGGTGAGACAAAGGCAGGCTCCGCGTCGCCGTGTTAATGCTAATCGCATTACGCGATCATAGTTGCCGTCGCTTGTAATTAAACTACGGAAACTTTCAGTCAGCAGCCGCCACTTTTTGTGTGGAGACTTAAAGTTGCTCTTTAAGGCGAATTCCCCACAGCCGGATGGAGTTATCCGGCCTCCCATGTGGCAGCCAGCCACATTAATCGAGTCATGTGGCCGCTAAAATGTAAATACAGGCTCGGGACTCCACTTCTTTGGGCCTGGCCCCTCCTTCTCCTCCTCCGGCAACACCACCTCGACCCGGTTATTGGTTTTCGGCTGCTTTTAGGCTCCACGCAAAGTGTCGTATGTGCAGGGGCGGCGACACAGTAAATTTTATTACGGCTTCGGTTGAGAAAAATTGTACATGACTAATAACGTTGAATTATTATGTGCGTAAAGCGCCCGTCACTTCCATTTTCTCCAAAAAATGTAAGTGGGTGCTGATCGATTTTACAGCGAATATTACATTGCCCTTTAAAACAAATGTTTTTGTTCATTTAACAGGCAAATACATAAAAATTGTGAAAACTTGATGCGACCTTTCCAAAATAACTTGTTCCTCAAAACAAGGCAACTCCCTTGAAGCACATTTTCCCTAGAACGAAGAAGAGTAGAGGGTGGAACCCACTAGGTTCGTTAACTCTTTTTCTTCATAGAAAGAGTGTGCAATTATTTAACCAAAGAGCTGCCGCCACCTAGGTTTGCTTCCAGAAATTTAATTCAAGTGTAAGCTAAAATTACAATAGATTCAGATGACTTTTATGGGTGCGAATGCAGCTACGTTTATATTAAAAACGACATATAACTGTGATAAATCATAAGTAATAACTGAGCATTCACATTACCATAGTGATGAAAATGCCAAACTCTGGGTTCATTTCGATGGTATCGCCATCGGTGAAGAGGAATGTCTTCCGCTTCTCCTTTTTGGCAGTCAGGACAACGGCCACTTGTTGGGCGGCCACCGATAGGACGGGAAGCTCGATGCGATTAAACTCGTCAAAGCAACCCCAGCTGCCCGACTGGGCCAAGCCCTTGTAGATGCGGCCCAGTCCTCTAAAAAGTCGAATGGATTGCATAAACGGAAAATACTTAAATTCTGGGGAAGAAAGCGCCGAGTTATTCTGCTTAAACACAAAACAGGAGCTTGCGATATCTGAAATTAAATGGGATTGTTAAACCAAAACGGCTCTTACCTGTAGTCCATTTGATCGGAGCAGTTAAATACCACGACATACTTGGCCAGTGTTTTGCCCATATCCTTAACGGTCTCCGTCTTGCCCGTGCCGGCTGGTCCGCACGGAGCGCCGCCCATGGACAGGGTGAGGGCCTGGGCCAGAGTTATGTAGCACCTGGAAGCGAATGAGTTCAGAGACGGTGTAGCAGTCAATGTACTCCGACAGATGGGTCTGCCACAGCTTGTTAAACGTGGTCGTGCCCGGAAAGAAGGCTCTTTAAAATATCAAAAGCCAATGGTAATAGTCCCTGACGTCGCGACGAGTGGGAAATCTAAGAGAGATCAACAAACAAATGCAAAGCTGCCGGAAATGCCCCTAGGAACGCAGCAGCACTCCGTCAGCCTCCCAGCTTCTGGGCCAACTGGCTGCTGTCAAAACTTTATTTATGCTCCGCTAAGTGAAATTTATCTTTACGGGCATGTCAACGTCGCGTCGCTCCGATGTCCGCAGACATAGTTCGTCCTGGAGCTGAATGGGATTCCGCGAGCTGCCGAGCTGCGGCTGCCTCCGCCTCCGACATCGACTTAAAGCATCTTTAAGTGCTGCCAACAGTTTGTTTGCTTACGAAGCGGAATTCCAAGGTGGGTACCGCCGCGGGAAATGTGCGGAGCACGTGCAGGCGGGTTTTCACTGAGGCATCTGTGGTATGCGAAAGTTTATCATTGGGAAAGAGCGGAGGCGATGCGGGAATAAAGCAGGGAATACAAATTAAACGGAAGCGTTTATAATTACTCGTCATTGTTATTGCGTCAAGGAGTTCGCATTTATGTGGCAAGACAATGAGAATTTATCGAGTTAAGTCCTTGGGCAGGAATGTTCCAAACTTGGAGAATCAAACATGTCGTATAATTGATGAAAGTGACCTTGGGAAACTTTGTAATGTAAAACCAATCGAATGGCCATCAAAACCAATTACATAGCCAGTGAACAATCGCTTCGAATAAATTAACATAATTAATTATTTTTTA
This sequence comes from Drosophila leontia, assembly GCA_008042735.1. NCBI lineage: Eukaryota > Metazoa > Arthropoda > Insecta > Diptera > Drosophilidae > Drosophila > Drosophila leontia. Next base: position 5,492 of record VNKB01013457.1, on the reverse strand, counting down.
CCGATCCGTCAGCGGGGTGATAACCAAGCGGTCTGTGCATCCAAGATACTCGTTCTGATAGGTAAAGGTGACATCGGTCACCGAAATCCAGGTCTTGTCCAGGTCTTCCTTGAAATAAAAGCGGCATTGCTTGAGCCACTCAAAGTCATTGGGGGATTTAATGTTCATGCGGCACTAAGAAGTAATTGAAGAAGAGAAAGGATTAGAAACCACGAACTTCAATGGGTCAGAGCATCACATGACCCGCTGGTTAAGGGTTACCCACCAAAATATCGAAGATATCGCGCTGATGCACATGGATGGTGATTAGGGTCTCGAAGTTGGTGCGCTCCCGCTTGGACAGGTTGCGGGTGGTCTGGTCGATCAGGGTGTTCAGCATCTCGAGGAACTTGTTGTTGGTCTCCATCATGACCTTTCTTTCCCGGCCTCTCATTAGGGCCATCTCCGCGTCTCGGGTCCACACCATTTGGATTCCGAGGAGGCCGATCTGGGCCGGCGCCTTCTCCAGGAAACTGAGCAGCGTGAAATTGGGGTCGTTGATGGTCGCATAGGCGGTGCGGATGATCGAGTGCAGCGAGGCCTGGGCCGTGACAAGGAGTTGTGTTAGCCAGGTCTCCACGGAGCCCTCGGCTCGAATGGCCCGATCCAGCTGGATCATCTCGCCCTCGCTGCTGATAATAGCCATCATCTTGTTGTACTCAACGTCGTGGAACTTGACGCACTTTGTGTTGTCGAAGATGTTGAGAAGGTGGTTTTGTATGGTGTGCGAATCGGAAGCCTGCCCCAGTATTTCTAGCAGGGCAGGATCTGACACAAAGAAGAAGCGTGGGAACATCATGCGCTTGCGCTCCAAGTACCCACTCAAGGATTTCTGACATATTTCCAGCTGCTCCTGCAGGTGAGGCAGCAGCTGTTTGAGCAGATCGTCACCGACGCAGCAGGCCACGACACCGGGGGTCTCGTGGGCCCGCTGCATGATCTTCTGCCAGGACTTGTCAATCTTCGAAAACCTTTTCGCCTCCTTAGGCAGTTGCTTCGCAATATCGCCACCCACAAACACAGCCTCCAGATAGACCCACATGTTCTGCACGAGGAGCCAGCGCTCCAGGATCTCGTTTGAATTAGAAAGGTCGTAAACCCACTGCTGGATCTGCTTCCGGAAGGGAGCGTTGTAGCGGTTGGACAGCAGGGAGCCCAGCACCATAAGGCTATCCTCCAGCTGACCGATCGTTTCCGCCGTGGTGTCGCCGCGCAGCAGCAGCTCGCCGCGATTGTTGAAGCTCATGAACTGAAGCTCGTGCACGGACCACTCGTTGGTCACCTGCTTTAGCTTCGCCTCGATATCCTTCTCCTTCATCGCACTGATGCAGATGTCCTCGATGTCCTCTTTGTGCTTCAGCAGCGGCGCCTCCAATATGTTCTTGAGCGAGAAACCCTCCGAGTCGAACTCGAAGATGTAGCGAGTAACATCCATGATCCGTTGCCAGTGGCGTGGCTTCATGGCTTTATTCGCCATCAACTCCAGTAGCGGACACATGTCGTTGAAGTCGTCAATGGTCTTCTTCAGAGCGTGAAACGCCGGCCACTCCTTCAGGCCCTTGGGCAACTTGCGGCATCGGTTCTGGAACTCCATCAACTCGTTGTTGATCTCCTCGATGTCCACCTCGTTCCATGGAATATCGTAGTAGCTGCTCACTCGGTCGATGACGTCGTTGTACAACTTGTACAGCTTCTGCAGCAAGTTAAGCTCCTTGCGGATTTGGCCGAGCTCTGGGTAGTCCGTCTGGGGCAGACCGAAGAGTTCCTCGCCGCTCTGGTACGTCTGTAGGCGTCGCCACATGCCCTCGAAGCGATTTTGGAACAGAATCAGCCTGTCGGAGGCTTCTCGAGGTGTCAGCCCTGCCTGCATCGGACCTGCCGTGCGATACTCCGTCACGTATGAGATCTTGTCCTGTTTAAAGTTGTCCAGATTTGTTTTCAGGTCGTCCTGGAAGGCGGGTTGCATCTCCAGCAACTTGACCTGCGCCTGCAGCGCTCCGGCCAAGAGATTCTGAAAAGTGGCCCTTAAATTGTCCACCAGATCGAATTGTTCCCGCTCCACCTGGACCTCGTAGCGGGTCAGGACATTAAAGGCTTCCTGTTAAAGTTAAAACGGAGTGTATTGGCTTAGCATTTCTGGAAAAATTGACCAAATTGCCTGAAAAGGGCTTTGGGGACGGAACTTAGTTTTGGTAAACTTAAAATCTGCAGATAACAAATATTTAAGAAAATGTTTATATTAAATAAATAATGTATCTGCAGATATGCCCTCTTATTTTCTATAAATCCATTATTAGTTGATGATTAATTTGATTTCATTCAGTGCTCAACCTCACCTCGATGGGATCTATGCGCAGCTCCATGTCCACCTCCTGCTCCCGTATCTTACCCAAGGTCTCCATAATCATTCGAACGTCATCCAGGTCACGGATGGGCCTGTCCAGTTTTCGGTCCATCTCGTTGATTACCGCATAAACGTAGTCCATTTCCTTCTTGTACTTCTTCTTCATGGCCTGACCGATTTTGTGGTTGCAGGCTGGAAATAGAAGCGGTGTAAAGTGTTTATTCTAGCCACCCTCCACCCTTTGTGGACTCAATGATATCGATGTCATTAATCAAAGCCAGGCGGCCAAGGGCTAATTCGCCTCCACCCGTGGCCTCATCCAGCGGCGTCGCCGGGCTAATAAGTAAGTAGTGTTTGGGGGAATTTATTTTTGGGATGCCGATGCCTGCCCTGCGCACAGTTAATTCTGTTAGGTAAATTAGATTGCCTAATTGGAGTCCAATCAATTTCCATAGCTTCCTCTATTCGGCCAAACAAAAGAATTCGCGAGGGTGTTGAAATTTATGGCTGATTAATTCGAGCCGCCGGAATTGGAAGTTGCGGGCCCAATAAAATAGGCTCAAAAACTTGGCCATACCGTTTGTTTTAGCCACTTAATGAACTCTACTTATTCTGAAATTTATTAACCTTTAATTATGAATCAGGAGCGAAATAATAAATATTCCCAAGTTAGTCTTAAATTGTATTCTTTTCAAGTTTAGTTATTGTCCCCATTATTATACCCTTTGTTTGGAAAAGTTTTCCCAGAAATACCTATGGATATTGTACCGTTTCACTGTACAAGGGTTTTTTCAAGACTCAATAAATATAGACCTATATAATGATTAGTTAAAAATGTGGTCAACGTTTCCAGTAAAACACTGAAAACAGTTTGAGTTCTGCTGTCACAATTAGAGAAAACCAAAAATGAAAGAAAGAAATATAGACAGGAGTAGCCTGCTGCACAAGCACTCGCCTAAGCTCAACAAATTTTAGAGATAAAAATAAAAAATCTGTAAAAAACAATTGTTCAATGACAAAAATGAATATTTACTATATGTACATAAGTAGAGCTCATTCATGAAGGTCTGAGGAGCTTTTAAATTATCCTCGGAGCACCTCATGACAACTACTTACACTTGATCTCAATGGCCAAACCATACTTGAGCCTTTCATTGTACACCGCCACGCACTGACCGAACACCTCCATGTCCGGTTCCACCAGCAGATTGGCGTCCAGATCGGACAGGCAGCGCAGCGTCGTCTCGAACTCCTGCAGACCGAACTCCATGAGTTGGCGCGTGGTGCGGTCGTTTTTCCAGAGAAAGTGATAGGGCTTCCAGCGCTTGATGTAGGTCTGGATCTCGGGCTTGACGTTCTTGGTGCAGCTGGACAGCTGGTTGACCGCCTTTGCCACCTCCTTGTTGTCCATAATGGCCGAGTAGAAGCTCTTGAGCATGTGCGGCATCTGCGGACGCTCCTCGGAGGCTAGGCAGTAGATCTTGCGCCGCCGGCTTTTGCCGCCGCCTGCCGCCTCGTTGTGGTTGCGTCCGACGCGCGGCTGCGTCACCGTCATCGAAACTTGCTGCGGTTGGTAAGACAAGATTTTGGAGAACATTGCGAAGCTATTCAGTGGGGCTGTACGCACCGGCGGATCTTTGCCGCTGCTCCACTGCGCCACGCCCTTCGCAATGCCCGTGATGTTCTTGCCCGCCGTCACCAAAATGTCCTGCAGCTCGTCCAGATTCGGCTTGATCACCACATGGGGAATCTGCAGCTGCGCGTTCAGCGCAAATATCGGTTTCTTCAACACCGCCTCGTTCTCGTCGGCGATAAACCGACGGCGGAGCGTGTCCAGAGCGGCCCGGATCACCTTGATTAGTACATCAATCACCTTGCGGCTGTAATACCGCCGCATCTCCACCACCGCATTGCACACCATATCCTGAAATGACACATATGTGATGTCAGTTAATCGAAAATCGACCAATCAGCAAACGGGAGCCTTTCTTTTATCTCTAATTATACCCTGAATCCAAAAGGTGCATGGGTATTATAACTTTGAGGCAACATCCAGAAAGAATGTTCTCTTACCGTGAAGGTTTTCTAACTATATGAATAGCATATGAAAATATAGAAGATCGCAAGTAAGAGTTATTATTAAAGTAAAAAGTGAAAAATACCTTTTTCAAACTTAAATATTTGACGAAAAACTTTTATTTAAAAAATTAAAAATAAAAGTGAAACTTCAATAACTTTTAAAGTGTGCAGCCTGTTAAAGAGATTGGCATATATAATTAATCTACGCTTTAATACCTTTAATTTGATGTAGTGCTTTCTTGTAGTTAATATTCAAATTTTATATTAGTCTTAACTCTTGTTTGTGATTTCTGATTATAATATGAGTTAGATAGTTTGCATGGCAGTAAAGGAGTCATTTCCGCCGCTATAAAGTATACATAACATATATATTCTTGATCATGCCATGTCCGTCTATCCGTTTCTACGCAAACTAGTCCCCCAGTTTTAAAGATATCCGAATGAAACTTTGCAAATAGACCTCTGAATGCTCTCACCCATGATATATAACTGAACTTTCGGTCGTCCTCTATAAGGACTTGGCAAATAAGTGTAAAACCTCTTTTACGAGTTGTAGTTGAAAAATGAGTTTTATTTATTTATTTTTATACCCTTGCAGGGTATTATAATTTCAGTCAGAAGTTTGCAACGCAGTGAAGGAAACGTTTCCGACCCTATAAAGTATATATATTCTTGATCAGCATCAACAGCCGAGTCGATCTAGCCATGTCCGTCTGTCCGTCTGTCCGTCTGTCCATCTGTCCGTCTGTCTGTTTCTACGCAAACTAGTCCCTCAGTTTTAAAGCTATCTGAATGAAACTTTGCATATAGTCTTCTATATACTCTCACTGCTATATATGTCGGAACGGGCCGGATCGGACCACTATATCATATAGCTGCCATACAAATGTTCAATAATTTTTTAGAAAAAAATTATAACTTTGCTGTTTTTCAACATTTTTTTAGATATGGTCATTTTATATTATTTCTGAATTTTGGTAAAAATTTTATGAAAATCGGACGACTATATGATATAGCTGCCATAGGAACG
>VNKB01013453.1:0-10020 GCA_008042735.1 Drosophila leontia | reverse complement strand
CAGCTGCAGTGCGCTCGTTACTCTACACTGTTCACCAGCTGATCGAGCAATCAGCTGACGTGACCGGCACAAAATTGTGGGGGCATCCACATTTGACCCAAAGACAGAGTGCAGCGGCGGAAGAGAAGGAAGAGAAAGTTCCAGGGAAGAAAGATCCCCTCTTACCCCTATCCAACGTCCATCTCGCCGAAACATTGGGGCACCGCAGTGCCTTCCGCGGGCCGCAGGAGCCGTGCCTCGACAGGTAAGTCTGGAGGCTACACTCACCCTGCGTCCTACGTACTGTTACCACTTTTATTCCCCTAGGGGCACTGCCACGGCGCGAGTCTATTGCGGAGCCCCCGATGGGGCGGATCAACCGCGGGTGGATTTCCACATTTGTGGCTGCCACCTGGAGTAGTGCTGTTAATACTCGACATTTCTATTTGTGCATTTTAGCCCAATGCGAGGCTACATTTTATACCTTCTGCCAGGTAGGTTAAAACTGCCGGCCAATATGGCTGAGACGCAGACCAAGTAGCCGCCCAATGTGGGTCAGACGCTACGTGGGTTTAGATTTCTGTGCAGCTGATACCTGCTGCCAGGCTAGTTCCACTGCCGGCCACTATGGCGCAGACGCAGATCACACAGCCGCCCAGTATGGGCAGACGCTACGTGGAATAAGCCGTTGGGTGTGGCGAACACTTCCACCATATCGGGACGACACGGAGCCTCCCTCGCTGGTCGAATATTTCCCTCCGACTTCGTTTGTTGGGGGTTATACTGCTCCGCCTCGGTCGCCAGAGCCCCATTTTGGGTGTGCCGTCAGGGCGGTGGGGATGGCAGTCGGTCTGATCCATGACCTTTTCCACCAATTGGCCGCTCGTGTGAACCTCGAATTCGATGGAACGTGGCCCAATTCCGTCTCCTTGCCAAGGACTTCGAGCAGCAGCCCTGGAATGTATGCTACGGATTTCCGCAGCGATCGTTTGCTGATGCTTATAGCAATCAGCTTCTGACACATGTCAGGGGTTTTACCCCGTAGGTGGCGCTAATGTGCGCATGTAGAGTGCATCGGCGCTGCAGCGCTGCCACTCAGCTGCAGTGCGCTCGTTACTCTACACTGTTCACCAGCTGATCGAGCAATCAGCTGACGTGACCGGCACAAAATTGTGGGGGCATCCACATTTGACCCAAAGAGAGAGTGCAGCGGCGGAAGAGAAGGAAGAGAAAGTTCCAGGGAAGAAAGATCCCCTCTTACCCCTATCCAACGTCCATCTCGCCGAAACATTGGGGCACCGCAGTGCCTTCCGCGGGCCGCAGGAGCCGTGCCTCGACAGGTAAGTCTGGAGGCTACACTCACCCTGCGTCCTACGTACTGTTACCACTTTTATTCCCCTAGGGGCACTGCCACGGCGCGAGTCTATTGCGGAGCCCCCGATGGGGCGTCCGTTCACCGCGACTTACACACCGCCTCCTCCTGCGCTTTCTGCTTTTTCGCCAGTGTGTGTGTGTGTGTGGCGGCTGGTGATGCGAGAACGTTGGGTGAAAGATAAACAAAGACTATCGCTTAGGCTTAAGCTAGGATAATTATTATTTAGAAATAGTACCAGAAATCTTACAATTAGTGCTTAAGCTTACATATTAAGGAAATATTCAAAAGATATACCAATTTTACAAAATTATTCGCGAGGGTTTTGTTTTTGTTCCGGTTCTTGGCCGACGCCGATTTGTTTTGGTTTTGTTTTGCTGCTAGCTGCTATTGTTGTTGCCGTTGGCTGCTGTTGTTATTGCCGCTGGCTGCTGTTGTTATTGCTGCTGGCTGCCGTTGTTGTTGCTGTTAGTTGCCGTTATTGTTGCTGCTGGCTGCCGTTGTTGTTGGCGTTAGCTGCCCTTGTTGTTGCTGCTGGCTGCCGTAGTTGTTGGCGTTAGCTGCCGTTGTTGTTGCTGCTGGCTGCCGTTGTTGTCGTTGACCCTGGCCGCTGTTGTTGTTGCGGCTATTTGTGAGGGGTCATACGACTCCTCACAGTATGGAAAATATTCATGAAGGTATATAGAAGTTCAAAGTTTCAAAATTATGTATGTTTTTGTGTTATGTGGTACTATAGCACGAAGTGAGTGAGTTTCTATTTGTGCTCTTTGCACATGATTTTTGATATTCTGCAGGTTGCGGAATTACTCCTCCACCTGCTTTTTGCGCTTGCGTCAGCCCGTCTCTCCAGATCGCTTTGGAGCGTTCTTATGGAGACAAGAAAGTTTTCTGCTTTTTCGCCAGTTCGACGCCTTCCCTTGCGGTCTCGTTACCGTCTATGCCTTGGTGGCTAGGAACCCAGTAGTTCTCAGGCTGTCTAATGACTTTCTGATTTCCAGTACATTTTTGGAACTGACCGCAGATGATTGCATGGATCTTATCGCCGAACAAATTGACCGCTTCATGTGGGCGGATTATGCTCTGCGCAAGCTCTGCTGCTTTCCTGATGGCGAATACTTCCGCCTGGAATATACTGCAGTGGCTTAGTAGCTTATACGACAGCCTCATTTCAGGGTCTGAACAGTATATGCCAGCTCCAACTCCTTCATCCATCTTGGAGGTATTGAGCATGGTCCTGTGTGTTTTCGGGGTCAGCCTGGTTTTGTAAATTTTGGGGGGATCCATTGCGGCACCTTGTATCTCGCGAATAAGGTCCGTCTTATCCGCGTTGATATTAAGTCCTACCTTCTCCGCCCACTAACATTTCTCCCTGAGCGTTGTTTCCATAATCGAGCTGATGGTCGATGGACAGACTCCCGTGATAATTATGCTGATGTCATCCGCATAAGCTGTTAACTTTGGTGCTTTCCTCTCGAATCTCTTGATTAGGTCGTATACCACCAGATTCCTTAGGAGGAGCGACAGAACCTTGCGGTGTGTCTCTGTGCGCTCCTCTCACCATGGAAGCGGTGCCCCAATCTGATTGTATCCGCCGGCAACTTAGAAGATTTCTTATCCACAAGTTTAAAGCGGGGGACGCGTTGGTCGCTTCTAGGCGATCCATTATTGCGTCCGTGCTAAAATTGTTGAATGCCCCGGATATGTCCACGAACACTCCAAGTGCATATTCCTTATTGTTTAGGGCTCTCTCAATGGTGGCTACCAACGAATGTAGTGCGGTCCCCGCTGATTTTCCCCTTCGTGTAGGCGTGCTGGTTGGTCGACAGTAGTCTGCCTACATCGTTCCTGATGTATAGGTCCAGCAGCTTTTCCAGCGTTTTAAGTAGGAATGAGGTGAGGCTTATCGGTCTGTAGTCCTTGGGGCTAACGTGGCTGCACTTTCCAACTTTGGGCAGGAAGACAATCCGAGAGGTCCTCCATTGGATAGGAATATAGCTCGTGCTCAAACATTGCGTAGAGCCATGAGGTGATCACTTCCTTAGTCACCTGCAGAATGGCTGGGAATTTTCCATCTAGTCCTGGTGCTTTTATCCTCGCAAAGGAGTCTACAGCCCAGTTGATTCTACTAGAGGATATTAGATCTTTTGGGAGATGCTCTTCTCCAATGGCTAGGTCCTGGTGCTTTTTCGCATCGGGTACCTCAGTGCATACTAGGAAATGCATTAGTGCTGTTTGGGCCTCTTCGCTGATCTCAGTTCACTGTCCGTCGTCGGGTTTGAGCTGACTCTGTATGGTTGGCTGCTTCGATAGCAGAGACCGAAGTCTAGCCGTTTTCGGGGAAGTCTCTATATTGGAACAGAAGTTTCTCCATGAGTTTCTCTGCGCCTTGCGTATTTCCTTCTTGTAGTCCCTAAGTAGGACTTTGTTTTCCTCATTGATGATATCATGTTGCGCCTGTGTGGCGATTTTAAAGAACTCTTTGAGTTTGTTGCCTCGGAGTGAAAGGTCCTTATTCTACCAGGGTGGCATGGTCCTCTTCCTCGTGTCCGATATAGGGAGAGGGTCTCTAGGGACTTTTCTATGTCTTCTACCATTCTACCATGCCCGAAGAGATCGCGAGCCGTGTAGCGATAGTCTCCTCGAACTTTCCCCAGTTAGTATTCTGGGGGTTCCTGAAGACTGATTGTTTTGGAGAGTGTTCGAATGCGTATTAGAGTCGTATGTACTTATGATTTGAGAAGGATGGTCTCTCAGGGACTCTCCCTTCTGATACCAAAGTACCTTAACCCCTTACACGTTTGAGGAGGTGGGACCTACAAAGGTGTGTTGGCTAAGAGTATAAAGTCTAAGAGTGACTCACCTCTGTCGTTTATGTCGGGGTTTCCCCATACGCAGAGGTGCGCGTTGGCGTCTGCACCCACGAGCAGTTGCTGGTCTTTTGGGCTGGCTTCTACCAGGCTCATAAGTTCTCTGGTGGGGCCGTCCTTTCGTGTGTCATGTAGCAGGAAGCTACCAAAAGGCGTTTTTTTCCGCTCTCTAGCATCACCACGGTTAGCTGTAATGAGACATAAGGTTAACGTGTAGACCCTTCCGTACAAATACGGCGGTTCTATTCCTGCTTACCATTGGTGGATGGAGCAAATTGTAATTTGCGGACTTCAGTCCGGCGATGGTATTGCCTGAGGCGATCCATGGGTCCTGGACCAAAGCTATGTCGGCGGATCCTTGCTCCATGGCTATGAGGAGTTCCGCCGACGCGACCTTGCTCTTATGGAGGTTGAGCTGCAGCACTGTAAATGTCATGGGTACTGGGGCACCTCCATACGACTGGTTGACTACTACGGTCAGGTCACCGTCCTCTCCTTCGTCGGGCTCATCCAGCGTCATTCCCTGGGCGGCATCCACGATGGTTTCCAGACCTAGGTCCTTCTCCACCACGCCTGCCTTCAGGGTGTGAACAGCATTATCCCCGGAATGGCGCATTTTGCGGCCACGCCCCACGCCATCTTCCCGTATCTCGGATAGAGGATGTCCTCTACCTCCTTGTTTATCTGGAGGACACCCCCCTTGGGTTATGGGGTCGCAACGTGCAGAACCTTCTAGTCCGCGGGAGCTTTAGCTCCCGGTCCGCTTGGATTGCGACGGGGAAGAGTACCTTCGCTTTTGGAGTGGATGGGAGTAGCTTCGGGTTCACCACCTCTAGCTTGGCTCCCTCCAACAGCGCAGCGATTTTGACTCCATTTAGCCACCTAGCGCTATCGAAGGTGGGCATGGGAGTTTCGGTATCTTTCTCCATCCGTGCGTACAGTGACTCAACGAGCCGCAAATGCAGCATCTTCCAGCATCGTCGTTTGGTCACCTCACCGACTTTTGCGTTTTTTTTTTTGAGCTTATTCGCCATTTGGGAGGGCCTGCCTCCTTAGAGCCGCGTTGACGGTATCTCCCCGGTGCGTCCATAGAGGCGCTTTCGGCTGAGCGTTGCGTTTGGTTGGCAAGCGTCTTCTCCAAATTGTTGGCGAATCCGCCAGTCGATCTCATGTGGGGGAGTTTGGCGAAGTGAGGCCTCCCCTCAGCGATCTTCTCGTCAGAATTCAAAGTTTAATTTTCTTTCGTTTTTTTCATCATACCAAGAAAAAGGGTAAATTGGTCGACTTTCAGGTAATATAACACAAAAACCATAAAAGCAATGGTTATGGTTTTTTCTTTAAATGATAGATACATTCATAAACTATTAAAGAACCTAAAAAACGGCACTTTGGTTTGGGCTTGTACAGGTAAATCGCTACCTGCCAGGTGCCAATTTTTTCACCTTTTTCTGCTTAAAGTAGTCTATAACTTCTGAAGCCGATGAAAGCCACCGACTACACTATGTCTATGACCTACGTGGATCTTTCCTGGACCAGAATTAACTTTCATCGGCTCCGTCAAGCTGCGTCTGCGAAAATGCAACGACATAAGCCCAAACTACTCAAGGTTAAATATACCAAAATAAGGACACAATTTCATACAAACCAAAAAATAGTATACTAACTGTAGCGCGCATGGTTTTATGGCGGTTACACTTTAATTTAAACAAAATTTTGTTAACATTTTTTGTTCTTGTTTTTTCTTGTTTTGTTCGAAAGTTAGGATTTTTGCAACGTAAAATGAGAAAAGGCGCTACTGTGCGACGTTTGAGCTGACATCCCAGCCCTGGTTTCATTATTTAAGCCCTCCAGAATTGTATCTTTTTCGGGTACCGCTCACTTGCGTTTTATGCCTTCCGACATGGCTAACGGCTCGCTTCCTTCGGCTCTTTAGGGCAGAAGGAGTTGAACCGTGGCCTTTGCTAGACTCTGTATTATCGCGGATGGGGCAATCAGCGATGCATTACCCGTGTCCGGGTTAATACAGTGCTCATTGCCCAGCCGGCAGCCTCGGGGAGGGTTCAGATGGAGGATTTTTGCCAGTCAATAAAGATAGAAACTTAAACAAAAAATATTTTATTTTAAATTGTTTTCATTGAAAAAGAAATTATTCTTCGCCTTTACAAAGGCGAATTTGTGGGCGTGGTACATTATGTAGTACATTCATATATACATTTTACAACAATTACCTGCCTAATGTTGTTTAAATTATTCGATTACATTATTAGGTTCAAAAGATATGATTTTTGAAACGCCGTTGGCATTCCACGTTGATATACGTAGATTGGACATTGATTATTTCGACTGTTGTGCTACAAGCAACTGTATCACCATATTCAGATTTTGGACAAGTGTTTGCATGGTCGTTTTCATAAATGACATGAGTCTTACTTTTTGGTCTGGCAAAAATCCTCCATCTGAACCCTCCCCGAGGGTGCCGGCTGGGCAATGGGCACTGTATTAGCCCGGACAGGGGTAATGCATTGCTGCTTGCCCCGTCCGCGATAATACAGTGTCTAGCCACGGTTCAACTCCTTCTGCCCTAAAAAGCCTAAGGAAGTGAGCCGTTAGCCATGGGTGGAGGTGCCTGGCGGAAGGCATAAAACGCAAGTGGGTGGTACCCCTGAAAAAGAAACCATTCTGGAGGGTTTAAAGAAAGAAACCAGGACTGGGATGTCAGCCCAAACGTCGGTGGAAGGCGTGACCGCTACCACCGGCGGGCACGGGGGGGAGCAATCCTCTCTGCGTGTCGCCAGCGGCTACACCTCTGATGTGACGGGAGCAGGTCATGTCAGTTGCAATGCTACTGCCGAAAAAACCACACAGGGGAAGTTGATCCGCTCACGTGCCATAGTCGATACAGACTCGGACCTTGAGAGCGTGCAGCTTCTCCACTCACCGAAACCAGGCACCAGCTCCCAGCGCAGGGACGGGCCAAAGCGGTCAACCAAGGGAATGAAGGCCACGGCGCTGGACAAGGCTGCCCTCCGCATCCAGGATCGGCTGCAGAAGAAGCCGCCCTATCCCCAGAGGAGAAGGCAAAGCTTACCTGGGCTGAGGAAAAAATCGGGGCAGGCCCTCCCCAAATGGCGAAAAAGCCCAAAAAAAAACCGCAAAAGTCAGTGAGGTGACCAAACGACACTTGATCGTGGCCCTCATTGACAGAAGCGATGAAGCCGGCCAAATGACCGAGGCGCAGTGGAAGATGGTGCATGCGCGGCTCGTTGAGTCATTGTACGCACGGATGGAGGATGATCCCGAAGCTCCCATGCCCACCTTCGATGGCGCTGGGTGGCTAAATGGGGTCAAAATCCTAAAGTGCATGGATGACCCGATGAGAAAGTGGCTGACGCAAGCGGTCTGCCAGTTGGAGGCGCTGTGGGAGGGAGCCAAGCTTGAGGTGGTGGACCGGGAGCTAATCCCATCCACTCCAAAAGCGAAGGTACTCTTCCCCATTGCAATCCAAGCGGACCGGGCGCTGAAGCTGCTGCAGCGTCAGAACCCGGATATCCCAACCGCGACCTGGAAGGTTCTGCACGTTTCGGCCCCATCACCCAAAGTGGGGGGGGCAAAGTGCAGTCCTCCAGATAAACAAGGAGGCAGAGGACATCCTTTATCCGAGCATGGGTAGCGTATACCTGCGCTTCAAAAAGCGCCACCCCGGGAATAAGGTTGCTCACACCCTGAAGGCAGATGTGGTGGAGAAGGACCTAGGTCTGGAAACCATCGTGGATGCCGACCGGGAAATGACGCTGGATGAGTCCGACGAAGGAGAGGACGGTGACCTGACTGTAGTAGTCAACCCGTCGTATGGAGGTGAGGCCAGTACCCATGATACTCAGGGTGCTGCAGCTCAACCTCCATAAGAGCAAGGTGGCGTCGGCGGAACTCCTCATAGCCATGGAGCAAGGATCCGCCGACATAGCTTTGGTCCAGGAGCCATGGATCGCCTCAGGCAATGCCATCGCCGGACTGAAGTCCGCAAATTACAATTTGCTCCATCCACCAACGGTAAGCAGGAATAGAACCGCCGTACTTGTACGGAAGGGTCTACACGCTAACCTTATGTCTCACTACAGCTCTGATGACCTGACCGTGGTGATGCTAGAGAGCGGAAAAAAGCGGCTTTTGGTAGCTTCCTGCTACATGGCACACGACAGAACGGCCCCACCAGAAGAACTCATAAGCTTCAAAGACGCCAGCCCGAAGGACCAGCAACTGCTCGTGGGTGCAGACGCTAACGCGCACCACTGCATATGGGGGAGCCCCGACATAAACGACAGAGGTGAGTCCCTCTTAAGGGGCCCATCCACAGTAGAACATGTTGGCCGAGCATGTTGAGCTCGACGAAATTTTCATTGTTAGTGGTAGTGCTCGCGTACAAATTTCGTGTTGGTCGAGCCGCTCGAACAAAATAGAAATCATTCTATCTAGCTTGTGTTCGCAACAACATGCTCGTCAATGGATGGCAATGTTGGCACGAAAATCACTTGAAGCTAAAGTTTGTAGCGACAACACGTAGTAGCGGAGCTCTAAAATCTCAAAGCAATTTATGCAAGAATTTATTTATTGCTTGCAAAATGAGCAATCTTTGTGGCACACAAAAAGGATCCGAGTTCCTGCAGAAGGCAGTACCTCATTTGGACAACATGAACGCCAAGAAACCGAGGGACGAAGCTGGCATTAATGCTGAAGGGTGGGCTACAATGTTCAGGGAGCTAAGCAAGGAGCAGCGGCTATACCCTAAAAAGGGTATAGATGAGATCCTCATGCAAGGCCACCACTCTTTCATCCACATATTTTGCTTCCGTTTTTGCGCTTCCTCTTTCTTTTTTTCTTTTCGAAGCAAACATTAATTGCCAAAAGTGCACAAAAAATATATTATCTATCGCCATGATTTTTTTGCTTTTTTTTAAATTATTTTTATTTGAGCAAATACATAAAAATAAAGATAAAAACATATATAAAAAATATTTTTAAAAAATTGTTTTCATTGAAAAAAACCAGTTTTTCACTTTGATACCCTGTAAAAAAGGGAATGAGTGGGGGTGGTATATTTTCCAATAAATATGTAAATTTTACAACAATTTGCTGTCAAATGGCGTTTAAATTATTTTATTATCTTATTTGGCTCAAAAGATATATGCGTCGTCCGTTGCCATGTTCACTTCTCAAAGATTTCCCAGCAAATGATGTTTGGAAGCATGTTGGCACTAGTTAGGTTAGGTTAGGTTATACCGGACCACACATAGGCCACACATAGGCCAATATGGCCCGTAGCTATCCGGGGAGACTCCTGGATGGACATAGAGACTATTTATGCGGGTTTCGAGATCCTTGAATATCAAGGTGTTTTTCGCAAAGGCAAGGAGTTCGCCTGGCTTTCTCCTGGAGGCATCTTCTAGCGATGCCAGAACTGGAGAGCCTAGGTATCTCATTCTTGCCCTCGTTAGGGCCGGACATTTGCAAATGAGATGCTCCAAGGTTTCGATTGCCTCGGATTCATCACATTTCCGGCATTTGGCGTTATCGGTCATACCCAGCTTGACTGCATGTGCAGCAGACAGGCAGTGACCTGTAAGAATACCCACTAACATTCTGCAGTCCTTCCGCGGAAGATGCAGCACGTAGTGGGTGAGTTTCTCGTTGTGTTCTTTGCACATGATTTTTGATATCCTGCAGGTTGCGGAATTACTCCTCCACCTGCTTTTTGCGCTTGCGTCAGCCCGTCTCTCTAGCTCGCTTTGGAGCGTTCTTAGGGAG
>VNKB01013443.1:0-10000 GCA_008042735.1 Drosophila leontia | reverse complement strand
AGGCGGGTGCAAGACCTGGAGTCAAAAATAGGGGCTGAAGCGGGACAGTCCGGCGGTAACATTGTGGGACTTTCGCTTTCCGGGCTCGGTAACTCACACAACAGAGTGGGCTTTGGAAACAGAGTGCCACTGTTTTCCCGTCCCCTGATACCTATCGAACTGGACCTGCTGCTGGACAATGATGACGATCGGACGAAAGCGAAGCGCTTCGATGACTACGGCCATATGAGGTTCGGCAAGCGCGGAGGTGACGACCAGTTTGATGACTACGGTCACATGCGATTCGGTCGGTAATTCAATTTAAACGATTTGGTGACGAGCGGCCAACCTGAGTGATGTGCTTTTGTAAATAGCTTTTATGCGAATATACCATAATTTAATGCTACAACCATAGAACATAATAAACTAGCGCATTTCAAACAGAGCCTTTTATTTAAAGCCTGTACTCCTTACCTATAAAGAGTGCGGTGTCTATTATGAATACCACGCAAATTATGTCACGATTTCTACCGTTAACTGGGAAAAACATTTGTCGGCCATAATTACCTTAATTCAGGTGAAAATGCCGCGCATTCCTATTCCCTACAATATTAAATCCATAATATCACTTGGAAGACATTCGTAAATAAATGCATTAATAAATATGTTTATTTTGAATTCATGGAGGCCATTCTACCGCAGCCGTTTTAGCTTCCCAATTTATTTACTTTAAGTATATGTTTGCAGCTGGGTACCCCTTGTCAGTTGGTACAATATTGTGTATCAGGATCCTTTATTCTGAAACACCATTCTTAAATGTAAAATATAAAATAAATAAATTCAAGTCGGCAGATCTACCATATTTATATTTTTCCTTGTGCAACACATTAGAATAAACAACGCGTAGGGAAATGTGATTGATTTAATTTAATCTACAAGCTAACATTTAAAATGTTTTGATTTTTTGACGTATTTTTAGTTAACTTTGAGTTTGTTTTTAAGTTAGTTTAGTTCTGATATATTTGTACCGTTAGTATAGATTAAAATTGTAATATAGATGCTTCGACCAGTTGTTCCAGTCAAGTGCTGTGTAGTAATTATTAAAGATTTTTAAATTCATCCAGTCTTTGCGTCGTATAGTTGGTGTCTGAAAAGTCAAAATGTGGTCAGAGCGGCAGAGGCCGATGAGTGTAGTGCGCAAGAAGACTTCTATATTATATTGCGTAGGTTGAATAAACAATTTGTTTTTGTTGAGTTACCTATTGTCAGTGCATTTTGTTGTACGAAACTGCTGTGACAGTCAATTACAGTAACCCTTACGTTGACTTTGGGGACTGTAAATTACTGTCAGGTGCAGTCAAGAAATTGTACGTTTTACGTATAAAGTTTTAGGTATTGTATGTATTCACGTTCCCGACATTTGTGTTCGAATTGGCTCAGTAGCCCAGCTGGTAAGCGGACGGTCTGTCAGATCTCAGACATTCGTTCAAATCCCGAGACAATTTATATACTATTTTAACCGATTTTAATAAATTCTTTCACAACAAAGTTTAAGAAAAACCAAAACTTAATTTAATTAATTAAGTATTAACTAAGGTCGGTCTAGTTAGGCTTACATTTTGGTTTAGTTTATTTTAAAAATAAATTCTTACAGTTTTTGTTCAATAAATCTGTAAAATACTGTATTTCTTACGTCCTTATACTGTACTTCATAGTAATATCAACCCAAGACTTTGTTTTGGGGCACTTTGACTGCAAAATTGTTTGAATTTACTGCCCGAACTGTTTCAGTGTATATTGGAGTATTCTGGGCTTGGTGTAAGTCGCCATGCGGGCTCGTTTGATAAGACTATTGCTCGGCATTCTGACGTATCAACTGCGAAGGCCGCAGTACTGAATTTTGTTGAGAGATAACGAAATATATGGCATATTATTCCTATATTATTATTTATTATAACCCTATTAATTTATAATACATTTTGCAAAAGCACACAAATTTAAGTCTTCAAGCAGACCGTAGAAATTTTAGACTGATTTATAAATCAGTCGTTTATTATTCCTAGAAAGCACTCTTACTCAGCAAAAATTCATTTAAGAACGTATTTTAGTTTCGAAATTGAAGTGCTTTTTGTAGCAGTTGTGGTTGTAAACCCGGAATGTAGACGCTAGTTTCCCATTTCAGTCATGAGAGGACGGTCGTACGTGCTGCTACTGCTGGGCGTTTTGGTATTGCCTGGAGCCCTCTGCGATGGGGAGGATCGGGAGTATGGAAGAGATTTAATGATAAAAAAACCGGTAGGCAATGTTTGGAGCGAACCAAAAGAAGTAGCGATCGGCGAGTCGTTCTTCATATACTGCAATACCACAAACTTTGAAATCCAGCCTGGAGATCTCACACTAAAATTAGACTCTGGCGACGTTGTCCACGACATGGTGCCTGTGAATAATTCTACAGTCAGGTATAGAGAGGAATTTTTAAGGAACGATATGAATAAGTGTTACACTTGCTTTTTGAAGGAAGCAAAAATCGAACGCCATTGTATCACTACTACGTTCTTAAACGTATCGAACTTTGAGTGCATGTTATTGGTCTTCTCAATGTCAATGTCATGTAAATTGTATATAACTGAGTTCGACATATCGGCCAAATACACCATTACCGATAGCGGTCAACAACCAGTCAAGTGCTGGCCATCACTTCGGGACCATAAATGGATGATGAAGTGTGACATTGCAATTGATTATAAAAAGGAGACGTACGCCTTTACCCTTTTAAAGAAATTGAAAGCAAGGAAACTAATTCAGCACTTGCAATTAAGGCGACATGAAATAATGGAACCGGAGTGGGAATCCATGGGAAACCGGACTTGTTTGCCAGCCCCTAAGGTCTTTAAGACTAAAGAGTGCCGAATACATCTGGTGCCACAATCGGCACAGATCGGTCGGCACGATTTAACGTTGATCGACGAGCCCGCATTGTCAGGCCAACTTTTTTGTTTCGATTCGCCACGTCATGCCCACCAAAAATTCGAAGTGCATCTGCGGTGCAGCCTAAGCAATCCACCAGGGGCCCAGTCGACAGAGTTTGTCCAGTACGACTATTTAACTCCACCAGCTAAGCCCGATCGTCCGCCGGAGCTACTGCCCAACGGGTTCTTTCACGACTTTGAAAATAAGAAGCTTTACGTCTATTGGCGGCGTCTGGATGAACTGGAATTAAACGGACCTAACTTCACATACTCAGGACAGGCCAACAGCGCGTATGATATTCCTAACACGAGTTCCTTATAATTACAATCTCATTAGAGCATATTTTTATTAACTTTCAGCCAGCAGGCACATCTCCTGGACAACAATTCCGCTTATTTTGTTAACTGGGATCCAAAGCTACCAAACACCGTTTTCGTTTGGAGCGAAAATTCAAAGGGACAATCGGAATACACCAGTACCCTCAAAATTCCAGTTCTGACCAATTCCTCATCTCATCAACCGCAGGAACTCACGTACCAAGTCGATACATTTACCTTCTTCTGGCAGCCACCAAAAAATCGGGACAACCTCATTGGGTACACCGTCTTTTGGTGTCCCATGTCCAATAAAAATCTTGAGTTTTGCGACGATCGCGAGCCTATTAAGTTCCAGACACTGAGAGGATCAACAGTTAATCAATTTAAGTTTAATAGGACGATGACAATGTACCGCAAAGCAGTGGCGGCTAACTACAATGATAATCGGAGTGGTGGCATGCAGTGGATCGGTGTCGCGCCGTTTAGAAACAAGGAGCCTGAAAAAAAGGTTTCAAATTGGTTTTTTATTATTTCCATTACAATGTGTTTTTTCTTTGGAATCCTTGCTGCTTTAGCCATCTTAAAGAAACGGCGAAACATTTCGTGAGTCGCAGCAGAACAATTCGTACACTCGGGAAAATAAATTAAAAAACATTAAAGTGTTTAAAATTATAAAATCGCGGACTACATGACATTTGTTTCAAGGCCATAATAAACATTATAATGGAGCTCGTATCCTTAAGATTATAGTTGGAGGGTTAATTAAATCATTATATTAATTATACGGAACTTATGTCCTAAGCAATAAAGGAGGTGGGTGGTTTTAAGCTGAACTGCACTCGATAATAAACACGGAAACTTTCGGGGTTTTTTGTTTATTGTAAGAAAAGTAAGTTGGTACTGAAAAGACATAACTTAAACCTAGCTTGGGAGAACGGATTGGACGTTCTATGGACTGGAGAGAAACAGTTTTCGGGATATTTTGAGGCTATAAGCGGGATCACACTGCTTCTTGAAAATAAGCGCCCTTTTAGCGCAAACAATTTGGTTGTGTTAAAATTCCACAAAACATTATTCTTAAGCTTTCCACCATATAGAAATGCTGGAATCAAGTAATGCCAAATTTCATAAACTAACCTTTTACATATTATATTTATAGTTTACACTTACAGTGTTACATTCAGCTTAAAATTTGTTCTACATACCAATCGTCTATTATTTACTCGTCCGATCTGGCCAGTTCCAAATAATGAGAATAGTTAGAAAGCTATCTGCAAATTTTTAATAAGATCCAAAACAGAGACTGGTTTCTATAGAAATTAGAAACCAGAAATATGGCTAGATCGACTCGGCTGTTGAAGCTGAAGAATATACATACATACTTTATAGGATCAGAAATGACTCCGTTGTAAACTAATGCGTAAAATTATAATACCCTGCAAGGGTTGTTTTTTTTTTAGCATGAAAACGGTGTAACACCATCAATCGTGGTTGTTGGAGGGGGGCGGCTTTAAGCTGAAATGCACTCGAAATAAGAACACGTAGAACTTTCGAGTTTTTACGCGACGTGCGTCGATATGTTTATTGTAGTAGGAGTAAATTGGTACTGGTCAATACAAAAGAAACTAAAGCTAGGGAGAGCGGATTGGAAGCTCTAGGACTGGAAGTCCGGAGGAAGAGGGAGAGAAAAGGTGAGCGTTCGGGATCACACTGCCTCCCGAAATTGAGCGCCTTTCTGGCGTGAACAGTGGTTAAATCTGAGTTTTTACCCCCATGTTTGGACCACCGTGTGTACGTTTGTACTTATCATTAAGAAACAGGTCATAGTATACACGCAACGTATACAAAATGTTAACGTGGGCGCATAAAAAACTTTAAACGTCTTTTTCTCAGCTTTTAATTTTTGCATTTTTACCTATGCTATGGAAACGATTAGAAAAAAAATGATTTAACATATCGGAGTGAATCGAAAATTATTAAGATCAGCACAAAATTATCTTCTATTTGATCCTAAATTATGTTAATAAAACTGAAAATTGCTATTTTTTAAGAGGATGGGACGTCAAATCAAATTTCCTGAAAATGGAATTTTTTCTTCAGAACTGTATTAAATGATTATACCCTTGCAGGGTATAATAATTTCAGTCAGAAGTTTGCAACGCAGTGAAGGAGACGTTTCCGACCCTATAAAGTATATATATTTTTGATCAGCATCAACAGCCGAGTCGATCTAGCCATGTCCGTTTGTCCGTCTGTCCGTCTGTCTGTCTGTCCGTCTGTCCGTTTCTACGCAAACTAGTCCCTCAGTTTTAAAGCTCTCTGAATGAAACTTTGCATATAGTCTTCTATATGCTCTCACTGCTATATATGTCGGAACGGGCCGGATCGGCCGACTATATCATATAGCTGCCATACAAATGTTCGATAAATTTTTAGAAAAATAATTATAACTTTAGTGTTTTTAAACATTTAATTTTTTAGATATGGCCATTTTATATTATTTAAGAATTTTGGTAAAAATTTTATGAAAATCGGACGACTATATGATATAGCTGCCATAGGAACGATCGAGAAATTAATAGGAAAAAAATTATAGCTTCGTTGTTTTTTAACGTACATATGTTTTTCTACTCTGAGATATAAGATTTTTTTATTATACCCTTGCAGGGTATTATAATTTCAGTCAGAAGTTTGCAACGCTGTGAAGGAGACGTTTCCGACCCTATAAAGTATATATATTCTCGATCAGCATCAATAGCCGAGTCGATCTAGCCATGTCCGTCTGTCCGTCTGTCCGTCCGTCTGTCCGTTTCTACGCAAACTAGTCCCTCAGTTTTAAAGCTATCTGAATGAATCTTTGCATATAGTCTTCTACATACTCTCACTGCTATATATGTCGGAACGGGCCGGATCGGACGACTATATCATATAGCTGCCATACAAATGATCGATAAATTTTTAGAAAAAAAATTATAACTTTGCTGTTTATCAACATTTTTGCACCATTTTTTGGCCGTTTTATATTATTCCACAATTTTGATTAAAATTTCATGAAAATCGGACGACTATATCTTATAGCTGCCATAGGAACGATCGGGAAATTAATAGAAAAAAAATTATAACTTCGTTGTTTTTCAACCTATTTGTATCTACTCTGAGATAGCAGCTTATTTTATTAGTTCAGAATTTTGGTATAAATTTTATGAAAATCGGACAACTATATCATATAGCTGCCATATAAACCGATCGGTAGATGTAGAGAAAATGTGAATCTGGGAATGTAAAACTGTAACTGTCAAACTTTAAACATAATAAGTATAGGTAAAATGCAATGAAATAATATCTGCAAGGGTATACAAACTTCGGCGTGCCGAAGTTAGCTTCCTTTCTTGTTATTCTAGAATTTTGGTATAAATTTCATAAAAATCGGACAACTATATCTTATAGCTGCCATAGAAGCGATCGGTAAATGTATAAAATATGTAAAGCTGGGAATGTAAAACTGTAACAGTCAAACTGTAAACATAATAAGTATAGGTAAAATGTAATGAAACTCTGTTTTGTGAGTGTTTTCAGCATTTAAATCTATAATATAAACATCGAAACCAATCTGCAAGGGTATACAAACTTCGGCGTGCCGAAGTTAGCTTCCTTTCTTGTTATACCCTTGCAGGGTATTATAATTTCAGTCAGAAGTTTGCAACGCAGTGAAGGAGACGTTTCAGACCCTATAAAGTATATATATTCTTGATCAGCATCAACAGCCGAGTCGATCTAGCCATGTCCGTCTGTTCGATCTAGCCATGTCCGTCTGTCCGTTTCTACGCAAACTAGTCCCTCAGTTTTAAAGCTATCTGAATGAAACTTTGTATATAGTCTTCTATATACTCTCACTGCTATATATGTCGGAACGGGCCGGATCGGACGACTAAATCATAAAGCTGCCATACAAATGTTCGATAAATTTTTAGAAAAATAATTATAACTTTGCTGTTTTTAAACATTTTTCCATAATTTTATTTTATATTATTTCCGAATCTTGGTAAAAATTTCATAAAAATCGGACGACTATATCTTATAGCTGCCATAGGAACGATCGGAAAATGAATAGGAAAAAAATTATAACTTCGCTGTTTTTCAACATATTCTTATCTACTTTTAGGGCTTCTTTTATTATTTCAGAATTTTGGTAAAAATTTTATGAAAATCGGACAACTATATCATACAGCTGCCAAATAAACGATCGGTAAATGTATAAAATATATAAAGCTGGGAATGTAAAACTGTAACTGCCAAACTGTAAACATAATAAGTACAGGTAAAATGTAATGAAACTCTGTTTTGTGAGTGTTTTCAGCATTTAAGCTTTTCAGCATCTATAATATAAACATCGAAACCAATCTGCAAGGGTATACAAACTTCGGCGTGCCGAAGTTAGCTTCCTTTCTTGTTTTGTCATAATTTCTGTTGGGTTTTTAGGTTCAAATAGAAGAGAAACGTATAAGAAACACAAAAAATTTCCATAGCCGGGAAACTAAAAGCTCGAGGCACTGCGCCAAATATTCTCTAGGTGCGACATTTTCAAAATTATTTTATATAACACTTATTGTTATTATCTCCGATTCTCTTTTTAACTATCTCCAAAAATTTACGATGATTGCTTGACTAAGTTGCCTAAGTTTTGACCGTTTACATATATGTACTATAACCCCCTTAAAGCAGTTTTCGTAGTATGTTCTGAACTTATCTTTGCCATTTTTTATCCGTTTAACCTCGTTATGATTTTTCAAAAAATTTTACTTATAATTCAAAAGTTTTTCAGTTTGCAATTGAATCACTAAGGACCAATTATAAAAACCTACCAATAGAGACAGAAAAAATGTATATGGGCATTTTTCTGATATCGACCGCACTGATTTCGCGAAATGAGGTGATGTTTAACTTAAAAATTTTTTTTTTTAAATTGAATTTTAATCCCTGTCGCATTTTTTCCACCCTACTTTTTATGTAGTTTTTACACTTTTTAAGTAAACTGGAAATAAAAATATAAGCATTTTATTTCTACTCCTTCATTTTTCGAGTGATGTTAGAAAGCAAAAGTAAAAACATAATGCCCCTGACTTAAAATATATTATTAAGGCTCTATTCTGGTTAGTTGAAAAAAAATTTAATTTTTTTTTTAATTTTTTGATAGCTTATGTAAAAAAAGTTATGAGCCTCCGAACCGGCCGACTCAAAGCAGCTACAGAGCAAACATAAATCTTTAAACGCGATTTTCATATCAGTCAATTTTTGTACGAATCTTAATAATTTTTTTTGTTAAATACGCGTAATTGAATTGTCAATGGAATAGGCTACAATTACATAGATAGCTTATACATTGGATTTTAAATCAAAAAAAAAAGTGAAGAAAATTTTCACAAAAACGAAAAAAATTTTGAAGCGCCGCCTTTTTGTTATTTTTTATTGAATTTTGATAAAAGTAGCCTACTCCATAACCACATTCATACTAAACAATTACATTTTTGAATATTTTGTTTCTGTTGATTGCGTCCTGCAGGATGGTCGCCAGAGGGGATCCTTTTTTGGGCATGGGCTTACGTCGCCCTGTGTCCTGCTTCAGGACATGCTCTAAAAATTTTGAAATTTTTGTTAAATCATCTTTAAACTATGAAAAATATATGTGACAAGTTTGAACTTTCTATGTCTTTTCCTTTGTCCACAAAAAATTCCTGAAAATTGCCTATTTTTTGGCCCAACTAAGCAGAATGGACCCTTAAAGCAAAACATGCCCTTGTTTTTTACCAAAATAATGAAAAATCAAATATTCCGAATTTTACTTTAGAATATGCTTAATTCTTTTAAATTTGGTCAATAAGAGCATATTTTAATGGAACTATGTTAAAGAAAATCTTTTTAGATCACTTGGAATTATTTGGTGGCGGTTGCTGTTTCTAGAAAGTGGCGCATATGGATGTAAAAACGCCGAACTTTTGCTAGCTATAATAGGGGCTCCTACAGATAAATAAAATTGATTGATCGCTCCTATGACAGCTACATAAACATATGATATAATACTTTAATCTTGATAAAATCTCAAGCATTATTTTTATAGTACACTAGTAAGCCAGGCGAACTCCGTTACGCCACCTCTGGCAAATTATCCGTTTAATTGAAGTGCTCTTTGGTAAACCACATTTTTTGTGATGTGTTGTGGTTAATGGAATTATCTAGGGACCAAATAGCCCCTGGGATGTTAAAATCACCAAGAACTACTAACTAAGTGGTCCCTATCCGAAATTCTTTTAGAGACCAACTGAATAGCGGACAGATGGTTTCAATTAATAGGAAGTTCCGGCAATGGAAGAATGTAGGAACATGTCTTATAGGCCGATCTAGCCGGTTTACTGTGAACACAGCTTGAAAATCTTCGGAGCTCAGAATCTCCGGCTTTAACCAGGTTTCTGTAAACACACTACTTGGGAAGCAAATGTGACACTATTAGAGTACAATTTAGGAAGCTTACTGCGTAAGCCTCTAGCATTTTGATAGGAGATACCAAGGAAGTTTGTTAGTTTTTTGGGACGGAATTGGAAGACGTTGAAGGCGCATTGGTTAAATCGGGCCTAGGAAGAGTAATTCCAACTGTCCTTTTTTTCTCTTTCTTTGCTTCGAATTCCTTGACAATCACATGCTTTGGTCAGATTTGGACAGAGCATAGTTTGTCAAAGAAT
>VNKB01013442.1:0-11958 GCA_008042735.1 Drosophila leontia | reverse complement strand
GCCATTTGGCCGGCGGATTCAAATCCGCAAAATCAGAAATTAATTATTTTAAAATACAATACATATTCCTTGAAAATTTGGGAACATTATTGCATAATTGAATTAGCTAATACTAACTTACTTAATTTATAAATAATTATTTTGTGGGTGCACCTTAAACTCGGTTCGATTCTAACCTTCAACATTATTGCAAATCCGCTGCCGCTGTGTCGTATTTGAGAGGGACCATTTAAGGGTTGTCAGCGTTTAAAAAAAAACGGCATATATTTAAGATTAATTTCGAACAATTACTTTTTATGTTGTTTTACAACTAAAATATCTGCTATTAGGTAAAGTATATGAAAAAGTGTTTTTGTTTAAAATACCAGCCAATTCAATCTACAAACTGAACTAAATTGTATGCGAAGAGAATTTTTTCTAAACCCTCGGCAACTCTACTTTCGAGCATTTTGCCACCAGAACAGCTGATTGCAATTACAAATATTTCAAAATGTTTATTTCCTGTCTTAATGCTTATTCCTTAGATTTTATTATTTAAATTAGTGCTTCATTACTATATATGAGTTGGAGACTACAGCGGGCCAAAATTTGATCAGCCCCTTTTAGCAAATCTTAGACAAGGGAATCTCTTTTGTTGAAGGCGACCAGCTGATTTTGTTTGGGAATTTAATGGAAATTTAAAAAAATGTCCTTAAATCACCAAGGGAAATTCGCTTATGTTAAAGGGAAATCCGCAAATGTTATCAAATTCTCTTCCGAGTGGAAACTAGAACAGGCCTGATAATACTTTAAAAAAATACTTTGAAAAACATCCAAGTTATAATTTTCATAAAATTAAAGTCGAAATTCTGGAATATTAAAAAATGACCATATCTCAAAAATATATTGCAAAAAAGTCAAGTTATAATTTTTTACTAAAAATTTGTCGATCATTTGTATGGAACG
The DNA here is from genome assembly GCA_008042735.1 of Drosophila leontia. NCBI lineage: Eukaryota > Metazoa > Arthropoda > Insecta > Diptera > Drosophilidae > Drosophila > Drosophila leontia. Next base: position 11,013 of record VNKB01013442.1, on the reverse strand, counting down.
AAGCCAGCGGAAGGCTTTCAATGACCCCTATGTTACATAATCCTTATATACTTCTTTAGTTCGTCCTTTCTTAGAATACTGATCTGGCGTTTGGAAACCTCACTATGTCCATAGTCAATATTAAATTGGTCAAAAATACCTTTCTAATTTTCGCTATAGGTGCCGTAAACTGGGATGCAAACCAGAGGTTACCTTACCGTCCTATTCTAGTAAACTCCTTCTAATGAACTTACCTTCCTTAGGCCATAGAACCATATATATATATTTAAACCTAAACTATGGTGACGTGGTATAGAGTTGCGCCACTGTAAAACTTCCTTTGAATTGCATGAACATTTTATAGCCTTTTGTGCAATTATAACGAGTTGTGCACAATAACCTTAAAAGTACATAGCCTCCTAAACTAAAATCTTTCTCTAACCCACTTAGTTCGCTTGCTAGGAAACAATCAGGCTGCACATCAGTAGGTCATTTCCCTGTATTCTTTTTCTTTATATTCTATTGACGCGCCTACTAATTTGGTGTCAGAAGAGCAAATTAAGTGTTATGATCGTAGAGCAATACCGTCCATAAAAAGTATAAGAGCTCGTAAAATGGGGTCAATAATTTTTTATATAGGCCATTTTGTATTTTTTAATCTAAATTAACACAACAACTAACTTAACTACGAATGAAGTCTAACTATTTACAAAGTATTTATAATTGCAGACTAAAGTAGATTTCCACTGTTTGTGGGTGCTTGATATTTTTTTAAAGTGACCCCTCGTTTAACTAGTTTTTCTGCTTTTTTGATTTTAATAATTTGATTGTTTATTCCCTCTTTTACCATCGGCTCTATTTGATTTAAGATAAGTTCACCTTTTGATGCTTTATTTTGGAATAATGTTTTTCCCGGATCGTTCCTGGTTTCAAATCCTATAGGCCTCAGGCGCCCAAAAAATCTCGGCAATTAAAACGCCACAGGAACTTGGAGGTAAGGGGAGGGGAGAACTCTCTTCCCTTCCACTTTTCCTTTTTACAGTTTCCACTTTCCACAAGCCTTTTTCCCCCGCGTTTTTTTTTGGCACGTAAACACAGGAGCTTTTACAGCCGCGCTTAACAGCACGACATTGTTAGTGTTGAAAAGTGCTCGCGGCCAAGTTTTCCCACCTTATCTCAATTCGAATTGAAGCTATTAATTAATAAACTAATTAATTAAATTTTCTCCGAACGCCGTGGAAGGTCTCGCAGTTGGAGGCGGAAAAAGGTCACGGAATCGACTAAGCTCCATACCCCCGCTCAGGCGGTGTCCCGAACAAGGGACATCGGAAACCGAGTAGGGGCGGTATATCCCCCGTCGTAGAGCCAGGTTTAAATTCTTAGCAGCGTGGGAGCCCTGAGCTAACCGAAAAGTCAGCCATGGAGAAGGGAAACTCCTTCATGGGCGAAACAGCAATTGCGAGGTCGCCATATCGTTATGGAGCATCTCATTTGCAAATGTCCGGCCCTAACGAGGGCAAGAATAAGATACCTAGGCACTCCAGTTCTTGCATCGCTAGAAGATGCCTCCAGGAGGAAGCCAGGCGAACTCCTTGCCTTTGCGAAAACACCTTGATATTCAAGGATCTCGCAACCCGCATAAATAGTCTCTAGGTCCTTCCAGGAATTTCCCCGGATAGCTATGGGCCATATTGGCCTATGTGTGGCCCCTCGAGGGCCGTTCGGACTAACCTAACCTAACGTAACCTAAATTGCCGGATTGATTGCTTGCATGAGTACTACGTGGGTTAAAAATAACGTTTTTAGTTTAGAAAAGTTACCTACATTAAATGTTGTGGTGTACAAATCATTGTAATATGCACAAAGGACTCAAAAGGGTTTATCCATTTCAAAGGATGTTCTACAGTAGGGTAAAACTAATGGTATAAAGGATCTAGTGTTTCTACTTGATACACGAAAATTAAGCTGACCCAACAAGTCAGCACTTTCCAACTAGATTAGATAAAGAGGGTAAGTTAATTAGTAGGAATCGGAGGAGTTTTGCATCATAGTTTAAACCGCGTAAAGTGAAAAGTAAGAATTTCTTTTGAACCGATTCTATGCGATTACTGTTGACGCCATACTGAGGGCTCCAAACGCAAGATCCTTATATTAAGATAGGACGAACAAGTGTAATATATAAAGATTTTTTAACATAGAGATCATTCAATTCCTTCGACCACCGTTTAATGAAACCAAGCACACACCTGACTTTATTCACCATGCACGAAATATGATCGATTAAGTCGATTTTATGGTTCAGACGGACACCCAATCGTCAACTAAATTAATTTTTTTCAAAGAGCAGCAGTTCAGCGTATAAGTTGCAGGTTTAGGAACGACACGGGAGAATGTCATTAGCTTGCATTTAGAGTCATTTGAAAGTTTTTCTTTTTAATTTGAATATAAGTTAATGAGTGTACCTTACATTAAAAAAAAAACATGACCATTGGTTATGTAGTTTTTGTGTAATTATACCTGAAAGTCGACTAATTTACTTATTTGTATACCCTTGCAGGGTATTATAAATTCAGTCAGAAGTTTGCAACGCTGTGAAGAAGATCTTTCCGACTCTATAAAGTATATATATTCTTGATCAGCATCAACAGCCGAGTCGATCTGGCCATGCCCGTCCGTCCATCTGTCCGTTTCTACGCAAACTAGTCCCTCAGTTTTAAAGCTATCTGAATGAAACTTTGCATATAGTCTTCTATATACTCTCACTCCTATATATATCATATAGCTGCCATACAAATGTTCGATACATTTTTAGAATTATAACTTCGCTGTTTTTCAACATTTTCGCATCATTTTTAAGATATGACCATTTTATATTATTTCTGACTTTTGGTATAAATTTTATGAAAATCGGAAAACTTTATCTTATAGCTGCCATAGGAACGAAATTAATAGGGGAATTAATAGGAAAAAAAATTATAGCTTCGATGTTTTTCAGCGTATTTTCATCTACTCTGAGATATGAGCTTTTTTATTATCTTAGAATTTAGAAATTTTATGAAAATCGGACAACTATATCATACAGCTGCCATAGAAACGATCGGTAGATGTAGAGAAAATGTAACTGTCAAATGTAAAATGTTATGAAACTCTGTTTTGTGTGTGCTTTTAATATATATATCAAAACCAATCTGCAAGGGTATACAAACTTCGGCGTGCCGAAATTAGCTTCCTTTCTTGTTTGTTGTAGGACACATACACGGAAAACAATTTCGACTTTGAATGCTCATATTTTCCACAAAAAAAAATGTAAAAAGTTTTTGGTTACAGATTCGGAATCCCTGGGAAATTCTCTGTCGAATTTGTATTGTTAAAAACGATTTTGCGATTATAAATTTTCCTATTTTTGCAACTGCCTTTGTTCGAGAGGCGCTACTGTGCGTCGTGTGTAAATTCAATCTTTGGTTCAGCTTTATTGGGCTGCATACATAACACTCAATTGAAGCTTAAGCAGAAAGCTCATCCAGCAGCGGCGGTACAATGGGCCACGTACCTAAACAGCGAACATGACTTTTCCTATTTTTGCAACGCTATTTGATGGCGAGGAAAAGAAGAAAAGGAAATGCAAAAAAAAAAAAGAAAAGCAAGTGATTTAAAGCAGTTTATATTGAATAAGTAGTTAAAACTAAACAAGTGGATTGGTGTAGTAGATTAGTCTAATCATTATTTACGTATTTCCTTACCGTATTTTTTATTAAATACACCCCTTTTAATTAAACATACGGTAAGGCAATACGTAAATAATGATTAGACCAATCTACTACACCAATCCACTTGTTTAGAGGCTTACGTTCAGTATTATCAAAATAAGGAGACTGTTTTGGGAGCTGACAAAATTGCACTTTTTAAATACTTTTGAGGGCCCAAATTTCCCATTCCCATTTTTATTTAATTTTTTCTTTATCTTTGCAGCGAAATAAACATTCAGCTTGGTCTGAAAAATTTGCCCCTTCGACGAAGAAACTACCCACAGGAAAGAAAGTCTGCACTTGCTAACTAGGCATCCAAAAGCCAAAACTCTAGGCAAATATAAAATTGTTCACACATATATCAGAACGGAGCAGGTTGGAAGAGTAGGGCAACAATAAAAAAAAAAAATAAATAAATCGGAAAAATTAAAATTTACATTAGCTCGTCTTTGTCAACATCTTCGAATATTTTCTATTATAAAGATAATATTTAAGATTTTAAAATATTTGTATTTTTTTGTTAAATCTGACGGCATTATTATATGGAACCATTGGATCGATCGGTAAATGTATAATAATATTAAATGGTATAGGTAAATGTAAATAGAATCGACTTTACTTCCATGTTTTTCAACACATTAACGCTGTGATGATATTTTTTTACAATTTCATAAGTAAGCTAGCTTCGGCGTACCTATTTAATTGGCAGTGCCGTAGCAATTCTGTTTTGCGTGGAGGGTGTGAGGTGAAAATGGTTAAAAACCATGGTTCAAAATGATAAACGAATTGTGAAATATACAAAAACATCTCTTCATTCTTCTTCTTCTTCATTCTTTTATAATTCATTAATTTGTTTCCTTTCTGGCTATTTCCAACTTCGATTTCATATATGAGAAAAATGTGAGCTGCGGCGGAAAACTCGTTGTTGGGGGCGGCGCTTCCTTTCTTCGGAAAAAAGTGGTGGTTCAGAGAGTGGAAAATTCCCACGGCGCAAGCGAAGTATTGGCGAAGTAGAAATAAAAAGCGGGGGCGTCGTGGGTGAATTCAAGCGTGATCGACTACGCTTATTTCGCTGCATACATGGAACTGATTTTTCTTAAGCATAAGAACGAGCTCCCGCCCGCTTTACTTCGCTAAGCGAGAGCGGCAGCGGCCGATCGGAGTAGTCGGTAACGAAGCCCGAAGCCCGCGCTCGAGAGTGCGAAAGCGCTTAGCGCTGCGGGAGAGCGAGCGCGGGAGAGCAAGAGGGGCGAGAGCGGAAAGCTCAGCCAGCAGCGGCGGTACGATGGGCCGCGTACCTAAACATTCCGCCCCCCTTGCAATCACTCGGGTTGCAACAGGTCCGTTGCATTACGGCTGGTGACAGGCGCCGGACACGACCCAGCCGAAGACGGTGCTCTGGGCCACCGGGAGTCCGTCCTGGATGTTTAGGAACCCCGGCTGTATCACACGCGGATACATGTCGGCGCCCAGGACCATGGAGATCGTCGCGGGTAGATAAAAACGGCTAACGTAATGTCCCGGAAGTGGTCCCGAACCGCCTCGCTCAGCTCCCGGACTGGAGTACGAATCCGCACGTAAGGCTCGATCTTGAAAATGACGTCGTGGAGGACCTTGTTATCGGCCTTGGAGCCGACGGTGGCCGAACAAATCTGCTCACAGCCAACGCTGGTAGTTGGCAGACGGAAACACGTCGCTAGCGAGGCGTCGATGCAGCTGCCGCAGGTCGATGAGTGCCGCCGTGTCGAAACTCCGAGTCCCGGTGTTGATACGCACCACAGCTGTCGGCAGGATATTTACGCTGTGCCGCTGGAGTAGCGACGATAGCGATGGAGCGGCGACCGCGGAGCGTGCCGAGAAGGGCCAAGGAGCGGCGGACGAGGGCCGAGGAGCAGCTGGAGAATGCCGTGGAGTGACGAACGAGGGCCGAGGAGCGGTTGATGACCGCCGTGGAGTACCGGACGAGGGCAGAGGAGCGCTGTAGAACGCCGTGGAGTGCCGGCTGAAGATTGCCGTGGAGTGGCAGACGAAGGCCGAGGAGCGGCTGAAGATTGCCGTGCAGTGGCAGACGAGGGCCGAGGAGCGGCTGAAGATTGCCGTGGAGACGAAGTCCGAGGAGCAGCTGAAGAATCTCGAGGCCGGGCACCGGCGCTCTGGGACCGTCGCGCCTCCTGACGCGACTGGCGCGCCAATGGAGCTCGGATAGGTGCAGCAACGTGTGGTGGTCTTGGCCGCACGTTTTGCAGCAATCACCTCGCTGGCACCTTCCGTCGGAGTGTTCGTGGGCCAAGCAGTTGGGACAGTACCGGTTGGCGAGGACGGCCCGGAGTCTCTTCTCGGCACTCAGTCGGAGAAATACGCGACATTTCTTGAGCGGATGGATCTTGTTGCAGACTCGGCATCGGTAGGAATTGGAACCTCGAGTACATCTGCGCTCCAGTGCGATGACGCTGCGTGGATGTGGAGACATGCTGTTTGCTATTACTGGCGGAATAGGACGGAGATAAAAAAAATCGGAATTAGTAATAGAAACCTAGCGATTTGGAACACGGAATAGAGCTACGACACCACAGTGACATATCGAGTGACAGAAGACTGGTTATTGCGGGCAGACGGGCGCTTCCATCGGGAGACGGACGACTTTCGCTATGATCGATAGTGTGCGAACTTGAAATATGGAAGTGCCCGATGCTGCGAACGGGGTGCATGCCCTGGATGGTCATGCTTATGCAGGAGTGTGTGGTGGTGCTGATTGCACGTCTTGCATTGGTCACCACTGCGGCAGGTTCCCTCAGAATGTTCGTGGGCCAAACAGTTTGAACAATAGCGGTTGTCGAGAACCGCACGGAGCCTCTTATCAGCGCTGAGTTTGCGGAACTGTTGGCATTTCCGGAGCGGGTGGAATCCGTTGCAGATTCGGCAACGGTAGGACTGCGTGCTTTGGGTACGTCTGCTTTCCAAGACAGCCGCACTGCGAATGGGAAGGAATTTGTCCCCCGAGCGGTTTGTCGGGATGGAAATTCGTGTCGAGAACACGCCGCTCGTGGCCTCTGTAGACACTGGGCCTGAGAGTACCGATCCGAAAATCGTCTCTTGCGCGAGGAGAGAGCCGAAAATGTTATTCTTGGAGCCGCCTAGAAGCACGGACGGAAGAATGTCAGCTCCAATCAGGACGTCGATTTCGGAGCTATCGAAGAACGTTGGATCAGCAAGCGGGACGTCAGGTAGTTCTTTCAGTAGGTCTCGTGGAATCGGATACGAGGGTGGCTACCCGGCTAACTGCGGAAGAACATAAGCTGCAGTTTCCAGCTGCAGCCCGGGTCTGGAAGGCGCTCGGATGGCGATAGTGCAGAGCTTGGTGGATTGGGCGGCAACTGTCTCATTGAGCCCGGAAACTCGGGTCTGAACTGGTTTAAAAGGTGGGCTTATTCGACTGAATAACCTCTCGGTGATGAAGGTTGCCTCGGAACCAGAGTCGATTAAGGCTCGCGCTTGGAAATCGCGGCCTAAATGGCAGATGTTAATGAGGGCTGTGCCCAGTAGAACGGCTCTTGAGCCGGAAGCGAAGCACACTTGCACATCGGTGTGATCTTGAGAGGCGCCCGTGCTTCGTGGAGTAGGCGCCGGTCGAGGCCTGGGTGGCGCCGTCGGACTTGGTGCGGTCGCGGAGGGATTATCGCGGTGCAGAAGGGTGTGATGACGACTGCGGCACGTAAAGCAGCTATGGGCACTAGTGCAATCCTGTTGCTGGTGCCCTCTTGCAAAGCAGTTCAGGCAAAACTGCTTTCTCCTAATGTAGTCGGAGCGACCATCTACATCCATTTCAAGGAAACGGGGACATAGGCGAATAGGATGGTTCTCCCTCAAACAGAGATCACACCCTCTTGGGGCCGGAGCCACTCTGGCCTCGTAGGAATTCAGCCTCCGCACTGGGGCGCTCGCAGCTGTCGGTCTTGACGGAAACTGCCCTGAACTGCTAGGCCTGATGTCGTCAATAGCTTCTAGAGTACGATGACGCTCTGTCAGAAACGCGTCTAACTCACTCCATGTAGGGATTTCTGCATTATTGTGTATGGAGTGCTCCCACATCGAAAGTGTGATCTTGGGAAGCTTTAAGGAAACCATATACAATAGTAGACAATCCCACGCCTCAGTTTGAATAGAGGACATCTCTAAGGCTGTCAGGCAACTTTGGACGGTGCCTTGCAGCTCTTTTAGAGCGGCTCCGGACTCTTGGGGGACAGCCTGAATGTTGAAGAGGATTTTCAACTGGCTGTTGACGAGTAACCGCCGATTCTCGAAGCGGTCGGTGAGGCTTTGCCACGCAGAGATGAACCCTTCATTGGTCAGAGGGGCTTTGGATACGATGGCGTGCGCATCGCCACTTGTTTTGGATAACAAGTGGAACAACTTCTCCACCGGTGTGAGACGCGAATTGTGGATATATATCGCGGTGAACAGGTCTCTGAAGGTGGGCCACCGAAGATAATCACCAGCGAAAACTTCGGTGTCCACTGGTGGCAATCGACAACCCATGGACGGGGGTGTGGGCGCAGGGGCGGAAGCCTGAATGGACTGGGAGGCGGCCTTGTCGATAATTTCCTGCAGCTGTACAAGACACCTCGAATATACGGAGTAGCACTCACTGTACTTGGATTCAAGCTCAGTGGCGGTGGCTGTACTGTCGGAGGACACTGAAAGTAGGTCGGAGCAGCTTTCATAGCTCTTTTCCACCTTATCCCACAGGACCCGGATCTGCTCCCGATGAATTTGGCACATGGCGGGGGAAAATCTATCGGTTTCAGGGGCGCTCGGAGCGTGGATGTTAGACTCGAAATGGCTAACCCGGTCCGTTGTGGAAATAAACTTTCGGAGAACTCGGTAGCCGCAGAAAAATGGACGAGTCCCGGAATCAATGCTTTGAACAGGGACCGTAAATAATGATTATTGTCGCTATTTTTAAATGAATAAATCAATCACTTCCAATCAATATAGAACAAGCTTGACTAGCACGTTTTTATCCTTTAAGGATACACTATGAATATCCTTGATGATTTTTAATTTTCAATTGTTATATTTATTCTTCTATTGTTAAACATTATTTTTGATCAAAAAAAATAAAAATCACAAATAATCATTATGCTTGAGCAAAAAAAATAAAACTCAAAAATAATGATTATTCGTGATTTTTATTTTTTTTGTTCAAAATAAAACTCACCTAATATTAAATAATTGCAACAAACACAGGTAAAATACATTTTGTTTTTGTTGTTGTCAATTGTTGCTCTAGGGTCCCTTTATAAGGACATAGGACAATATTGGCAATATCCTTAAAGGATCAAAAGTTCTTGCTTGATGAGTTTTATTTTGAACAAAAAAATAAAAATCACGAATAATCATTATTTTTTGAGTTTTATTTTTTTGGCTCAAGCATAATGATTATTTGTGATTTTTATTTTTTTGGCTCAAAAATAATTATTAGTCTTGATTTAAAAAATTAAAAATCGATAAGTAATCATTACAAAGTAATTTTTAAAATATTACTTATAATGATTACGGTCCCTGGCTTCGAAACGTAACGGAACCCCAGTTTTGGAATTGGATGTGGAATCACTTTGGTAGAGGAGGCGAAACACGAAATGCCAGAAAAAGCGGAATTGTAGCAAATTGTAAAAAATCCCAGAAAATACCGCACGCGGAGAGAACGCAATGTGCCCGCTTACGGTCACACTGCCAGTGGATGCCGCGGAGAAATTCGCAAAATAAGCGCTGGGCTCAGGTTCTGAGAGCCTCGGGGCGCACAGGAGAAAAATAGTAATATTCGAGGAAGGCGCCGGGCTTAGGTTTGAGAGCCTCGTGACATCACCGAGAAAAATAACGAAAACTCGTGAAGGAGAAAAATAACTCGAGTGGGGCGTCTGGAGCCGATTTGAAAAAAACAGCGAGCGTAGACCGGACTGTCGAGGTCTTTATCCAGTGGAACGAAATTTTTGTATTTATGTATTTCGGACGAACGGCTTGTATCTAGCTTTGTTCGGCTCAGAACAGGAAAAACAGAGACCCACGAATGTTGATTTCTTCCCGTAATAAAAAAAATGGAAAAATCAATTGATAATTTCGAAAATTATTGGCCGCAAATAATTAATTAATTCGGCGGACTTATTACGAAAGGTGGAATTAAAACCCTTGGCTGTCGTTTGGAAGAACAACGGGCACTGTGTTCTGCCGCCGCACATTGGGCCAGCGAGCCGATAGTTCGACGAAAATTAATGTTTTAAAGCTAGGTTCTTCAAATTTGGTACATATATTAGTGTCAATTCACATAAAAACATATATAAGTTTCAGACCGATCAGACCACGCCTTCCCTAGCCGCCCATATATGATAGGTTTCCTCTTATTAATATTTGTACGGTAATAAATAAATTAAATTCAACAAATGTTTTAAATTAATTTTTTTAACACTTAACCTTAATATTAATAAGTAAAAAATAAAAATGCATTCAAAATGAATAAAAATAAGTATTTTTCATTTTAAAATGTTCCTAACAGTCGTCTTCTACGTCAAGTTCTATTGAAAACGGATTTTCAGAGTCAGAATCTAAATCACTATCACTATTGCTCCGTGCTTAAGTCGAGTTCTATCAGTTCATCATAAATCCAACTCGTTACGGCAGATGCTCTATGATTGTTTTCTATATAGACATCAAACAGTTGCGCATAGGTGATCTCAAACACAGCTACAATATGTCGGATTTATATATGTATATAGGGGCAAAAAGATGCAAAAAAGCTTAATAAAATTAGTTTATATACACTTTGCACTTTAATGACACATAGTTATTTTTTGGCACAAGTTGGCACAAAATTTGTTATAGTCTACAACAGATGGGTTACCAGGTTAGCTTTTTAATACTTTTGGACAACACAAATAAACGCACACAAAGAACACATTAACAAACATGAACAAAATCTTTTTTAATACGAATATTCTACATACCTTTCCCTTTCTTTTCCATAATTTTAGTGAAAATTGCTTAAAGCACAACAATTTTGTCGCGCTCGCAAGTAAACAAAAATCTTTCTCGCGTTTTTGAGTTTCGTACGCACGCAATCAAAGAGTTGACTTTGAAGGGACGCCAAAATTTCCGGGATGCATCAAAACAATTAAAATCTTTTGATTAAATTTAGTCAAAGTATATACTTTTCAAATTTTATTATTAAAATAGGTTTACTTTCTATGAAAAATTTGAATTTTCGTCGATATATCGGTTCGCTGGCCCAATGTGC